>CAWUFW010020631.1:0-145331 GCA_963921515.1 Calotriton arnoldi | reverse complement strand
ACCCGGGTCCAGTGGTCTTTCGGGTTTACCCCATTATTGTATAACTCTCATACTAGATAACATCGCCAGAGCTCTCCTGAGCTGCCTAAGAGCTGCAGCGGCGGTGGCAGTTTCTATCAGACAATCAGCGGGGCTCGTTCTTGATACTGAGCTCACAGTAATGGTACCTCATGCTGTGGATACGCTTTTGAATAAGACAAAGACACAGCACCTTACTAGTGCACGTCTGACTGGATATGAACTAACTTTGTTTGCTCCGCACATTACCATCAAAATATGTGCCACTCTGAACACAGCCACGTTACTACCCCTCCCTTCAACGAGTAATGACACAGATGCACATGATTGTGTGTACAGAACGGAAGAGGAGACGAAGGGACGGGTAGACCTGACAGATGCTCCCCTATCTTAACCCCAAGGGGAACTATATGTCGATGGCTCTTGTTTCAAACTACCAGATGGCACCACCACTGCAGCATATGCAATTACAGCGTTGCACACTATAGTTGAGACTAAGGGTGGGAGGCAAATTCCGTTCCACTCGCGGAACCTGCAAAATTTCGGCATTTCCACAATCCGCGCGGAACGCGGAAATGTCGAAACTTCCGCGATCCGCGGCGGAACGGAATTCGGGTGCAAGAGAAAGCACTGAAGCAGGTGCCCGAGTTGAAGCTCAAATTCTGTAACGCATTAATCAGCACAAAAAATTAGTGAGCAAGGTCGAGGCTAAGCAGGAGTGCTTTCTGCCCATATCTACCGTCAAACATTAGCTGTAATCCCCGATGGAGGTCTTTGCATCCTTGATTTTCCCGAGCGCAATCCCCGTGTAGGTCCAGTGAACAGGAGGTTCTTCCTCCTCATCTGCTGCTCAGATCCTGCTCTGACCCTTTATAAACAAGAGGCATGTGAACAGGCCTAGAAGCCCCGCCCGTTTGCCCCCGCCCCACATACACTAGTGGTATGCACCGTCTTCCCTCCCTTTCCCCAGAATGATGGACAGCGTAATCAAAGGACCCCAGCGCTTTCGGCGCGGTGGCAAAGTTACAGACACACAGGTCACTGGGGTCAATTCTTCTGGACCTTTACGCAGCTGTAGTGTAAGAAAGGCACTATACATTTACCCAACGAGGTAGCACTTACCTATTAGCCAGTAGAAAGTACTCCAGTTGAGTAGAGGTATTGCACAAAATGGAGGCATCTTCGTGGATAAATATGCAGGGCAGGTGTGCAGAATTCGTGAGCGTGGTTAAGCAGATGTGCCTTCTCTCCATTTCCAACGTGAAAAGTTAGCTGTAATCCCCGATGGAGGTCTTTGCATCCTTGATTTTCCCGAGCGCAATCCTCATGCAGAATTCGTGAGCGTGGTTAAGCAGATGGGCCTTCTCTCCATTTCCAACGTGAAAAGTTAGCTGTAATCCCCGATGGAGGTCTTTGCATCCTTGATTTTCCCGAGCGCAATTCTCGTGCAGAATTCGTGAGCGTGGTTAAGCAGGTGTGCCTTCTCTCCATTTCCAACGTGAAAAGTTAGCTGTAATCCCCGATGGAGGTCTTTGCATCCTTGATTTTCCCGAGCGCAATCCTCGTGCAGAATTCGTGAGCGTGGTTAAGCAGGTGTGCCTTCTTTCCAATTCCAACGTGAAAAGTTAGCTGTAATCCCCAATGGAGGTCTTTGCATCCTTGATTTTCCCGAGCGCAATCCTCGTGCAGAATTCGTGAGCGTGGTTAAGCAGATGTGCCTTCTCTCCATTTCCAACGTGAAAAGTTAGCTGTAATCCTCGAAGGAGGTCTTTGCATCCTTGATTTTCCCGAGCGCAATCCCCGTGTAGGTCCAGTGACCAGGAGGTTCTTCCTCCTCATCTGCTGCTCAGATCCTGCTCTGACCCTTTATAAACAAGAGGCATGTGAACAGGCCTAGAAGCCCCGCCCGTTTGCCCCCGCCCCACATACACTCAGTGGTATGCACCGTCTTCCCGCCCCTTTCCCCAGAATGATGGACAGCGTAATCAAAGGACCCCAGCGCTTTCGGCGCGGTGGCAAAGTTACAGACACACAGGTCACTGGGGTCAATTCTTCTGGACCTTTACGCAGCTGTAGTGTAGGAAAGGCACTATACATTTACCCAACGAGGTAGCACTTACCGATTAGCCAGTAGAAAGTACTCCAGTTGAGTAGAGGTATTGCACAAAACGGAGGCATCTTCGTGGATAAATATGCAGGGCAGGTGTGCAGAATTCGTGAGCGTGGTTAAGGAGATGTGCCTTCTCTCCATTTCCAACGTGAAAAGTTAGCTGTAATCCCCGATGGAGGTCTTTGCATCCTTGATTTTCCCGAGCGCAATCCTCGTGCAGAATTCGTGAGCGTGGTTAAGCAGGTGTGTCTTCTCTCCATTTCCAACGTGAAAAGTTAGCTGTAATCCCCGATGGAGGTCTTTGCATCCTTGATTTTCCCGAGCGCAATCCTCGTGCAGAATTCGTGAGCGTGGTTAAGCAGATGTGCCTTTTCTCCATTTCCAACGTGAAAAGTTAGCTGTAATCCCCGATGGAGGTCTTTGCATCCTTGATTTTCCCGAGCGCAATCCTCGTGCAGAATTCGTGAGCGTGGTTAAGCAGATGTGCCTTCTCTCCATTTCCAACGTGAAAAGTTAGCTGTAATCCTCGAAGGAGGTCTTTGCATCCTTGATTTTCCCGAGCGCAATCCTCGTGCAGAATTCGTGAGCGTGGTTAACAGGTGTGCCTTCTCTCCATCTCTTCCATAGTGTAGGAAAGGCACTATACATTTACCCAACGAGGTAGCACTTACCGATTAGCCAGTAGAAAGTACTCCAGGTGACTAGAGGTATTGCACAAAACGGTGGCCTTTTCGTGGATAAATATGCAGGGCAGGATTCAACGGGCGCAGCAAAATCTCTCGCTGAGCACGCGAAATTCCGCGTGCTCGCGGAGATTTCTTGCCGTTTCGCGGAATTTTGCGGAACGCAACTCCGCAAATTCCGCCCACCCTTAGTTGAGACATCCCGTGTCCCATACCAATCAGTCCAAGCTGCAGAGTTGGTTGCCCTTCTTCGGGCTTGTGAGTTAAGTGAGGGACTGACTGTCAATATTTATACTGACATCCAGTACGCCTTTGGGGTCACCCATAATTTTGGACACCTCTGGGCGGAGAGAGGGTTCTTAACATCACATGGATTACGAATACAGACTGGCCCATTGATACATAGACTCTTGTCAGCTCTATTAGCAATAATAAAATGTAGTGCCCACAAAGCAATAACAGATAATGTTGGGAGAGGAAATGCGTTTGCAGATAAAACTACTAAAGAGACAGCTAGATCAAAGATGAAAAAGATGTTTGTGGCAGGTCCTGCTAGGTGGGTCCCAGACAATGGAATGTTCGAGGACACATTAGAAAATGTCAAGGAGATACAAAGCGAGGCGACCCTAGACAAATTGGCAATATGGCAGGAGAGTACAGGGCATCTGGATGAGGATGGGTGCTGGACTGATAAGTCCGAGAAACAGCGATGGATGTTACCTAATGCCTATGTACTTCCTGTGGTTACGATGGCCCAGCCCACATTAGTGCCAAGGGAATATGTAAGGTGTTGGACCCAGTGTGGCAGAACAACAATATTTCCAAGGTAGCCACTCATTTAGTGAAACATTGTATGATTTGTATGACACATAATCCTGGGAAAGGTACTCCTAAACCCTCTGGTAACTTTGCACCGCCTTCCTTCCCTTCCGAGGTTCTCCAGATGGATTTCATCGAAATGGAATGAGTCAACAATTTGAAGTATGTGCTGGTAGTGATTTGTGCATTCAGTAAATGGATTGAAGCTTACCCCACTAAAGAGAATACGGCTATGGCGACGGCGAAGGCACTCATAAAAGAGTTCTTCCCGGGCTTCGGATTGCAGCGTTTGATCTGGAGTGACAATGGAAGTCACTTCAATTCAAAGGTCATCCAACTGGTGTGCGAAGGTTTGCACATCAAGCAGAAGTTTCATGCAGCTAACCACCCCCAGTCAGCAGGTCTGGTTGAGAAGTACAACGGCACTCTCAAACTGAAGTTAGCAAAGATACAAGAAAGCACAGGATTGCGATGGCCAGATGCGTTGCCCTTGGCCTTGTTATCCACCAGGGCAACGGCACACTCTACGACAGGGTTGTCCCCGTATGAAGTGGTTTTTGGTCGCCCTGCCAATATCTGGGGCGTTCCAAGGCCCAAGCGCTTCTCTGAGATAGAGTACCCTTTGCTTGTAGACTACCTGTACGAGTTAACTAAAGATCTTTGTTCTCTTCATCAACAGATTCAGGAGACACTGCGGCCGGTACCAGAGGGGTCCGGACATCAGCTACAGCCCGGAGACTATGTCCTCGTCAAGAACTTCCAGAGGAAGAGCTGCCTGGAGCCTCATTGGAAAGGCCCGCTATTGGTCCTCCTTGCCACTAGAACGGCGGTGAAACTCAACGGCCGGAGGAACTGGGTGCATGGTACCCACTGCAAGAAGGTTCCTCTTCCACTTCCCAACAACAAGTGGGTGCTCGATGGCATTGCTGACCAAGAAGGGGAAAGGGTGCCCACTTTATTCCCTTCTCTGATGCCCGGTTAAGGTGGGCGCAGACGGAAGCAGAGAGTGATGCCGCCCTGCTTGAGGCAGTCCCTCCAGAGATAAGGGCAGCCCCAGCTTCTTCCCCATCTGATCCACAGGCACATGAGTCTCCATGCCTTTCTGAGCCTGAGTTTCACCCCCTTTTTGTTGATGAAACAGTGCCTGGAGTTGACAGGTACAACTTGCGGCCCCGAAAGAAGGACAGTGCACCAGAGGGACAGTCCAAGAGTTAGGGAAGGACTTGAGATTAGGGTGTAGGTACTATGTCTACAGTGCCTGCGTCGAATTAGGGTGAACACTGGTGCACTGCCCTAGACACGGGACAGGATTGTTGAGGGTACTTGCCCTGGAGGGAGGGTGCCCTATCCTGAAAGAAGAAGGATTTGTTTCCAGCAAGGGTCGCGATCGCGCAGCCCCCTCGAGGGAGTGCTTCAGAGCACCATCGTTGATGAACGATTGGAGCCTGCCAGCGAGACTCTAGACGGACGCTGGGTAAATAGTGTCCCTCTGCTCGGTTGTATTCTTGTGGCTTCAGTTCATAAGGCTCTTCACATGTACCCATTTGGCCGTGCTGCCATGGAGGAGGAACAGCCCCTAGCAGCACCACCACCAGGGCAGGGTAGTCCTGTGTGGTCTAGCTGGCCTATTAGGAGTAAGATAGTAGTGGTAGTGTTCCTTCTCATAGTAATGATAATACTGTTTGGGGTAGTATGGTATTTAGAAGAACAGCATCCCGTAGACACATTGATAGTGACTACCCCGTCTCCACTTGAGCATCTGTTTGTTACGTTGACCCCACATAAAGAGAGACATAGACAGACATATGTTGAAAATGCCTTCCTGCAAATGCTTCACCAAGTACACAATACGACTAATGCCACGAATTGCTGGGTGTGTGGATTACTCCCCTCAGTTATGCACAAGAATGATTTACTGGTGTCTTTACCCCTGTCGTACCTAAGTAGTTGTGAGGCATGGTTCCTGTTGCTTTCCATGGTGTATATACATTATCATACTGATGCTATGAATCTGACAATGTCTGATTATGAAGCAGTGTTGGAATATATAGTAGTACACCAGGGTTATACACCTGGGACAGGAGGAAAGGAGGGTACCTTACATCCAAATGCTTGCATGAATGTTTACGAGGGTAACAAGAATGCCACATGGCTGCAAAATGAAATGTTGGATTTTCAGGGATTCAATGTTACCGAATACTTTAAATGTTTCCATGCACGAAATATCACTGAAGATAAAGCCATGCCTGTACCTGTGGTTCATACAGCAGCTAGTTTCTGTGTCAAAGGTTCTGGGAATATTCCAGTGGGACAGAGCAGTTGCAAATACACCTATCGATTAAATACTACTAGTAGCCCACCTTTGCTCACTCACCCAAATGTATACTTTGTTTGTGGGGAGCAGGCTTATACATGGCTCCCTAGGGGATGGTCTGGCCGGTTTATGTCTCTTTTCTTTTACCTCCCGTTTACATTGCACCGTCCAACTATCACAAAGACCATAGGCTGCAGAGGAGAAGTGTATACTTGTTCCGGGTAAGGAGAGTTATTGACACAGCAGATATCGATCAAACTGATACTACTCTACAGCAATTCACGGATGCCATGAAGGGTAATGTGCTTTTCTGGGGACCTATGTATAACAGTGTTAGCATTCATCGTCTCACCAGGGTTGTTGAAGGGGTTATCAACACTACAGCAGGCATACTCACTAACATCATGGCTGAGCTCCAGGCTACCAGACTCGTTGCTCTTCAAAATCGGATGGTTTTAGACGTCATCCTTGCAGATAGGGGTGGAGCTTGTCACGTCATAGGCAGCAGTTGCTGCGTCTACATCCCAGACCACGCCCCTAATGTATACTCAGCTATCCAGAAGCTACATAGGCTTGCATCCGATATTCATCAGGACAATGGTTCATGGTCCTTGACAGGGTGGTTTTGGGGTCTGATATCATCCTGGGGTTGGAAGATACTTCTTTTCCTAGTAGCTATTGCAGGTGTCATCGTCACATGCTGCCTATGTGTCAATTGCCTTCCAGCATGCTGCACCTATTGTGTGAATAAACTCACCCCTACCCCTAAATTGCGTAATGATAAAGTCCCTACTATGATGATGCAAGAAATACAGGATATGATGCAGATAGATGAGGATATTTTTGAGTATTAAAAATATCTTGCTATACATGTGTTGCTTTATTTTCCTTTGATATTAAAGTGACTATGCATTTTCTCTTTTCCCTGCTTAGAATTGTAAAGATCCTTACCTGATAGCGTCAATAAAGCATTTAGCCTCCAATGCTAAAAGGAGGGTCTGTTAGATTTGAAAATCCCATTCTCGCTATACACTTGTTCTACGTGATATTAGGTTAGCAGTGTGCGGCTAAATTAGACACCATTCGTATCCACGTTATTCAACCCACTGAGTTATCCCTGCAATGTGCGAGCTTCAGTTAGCGAGTGTGACTCCATTTTGAATTTCGTAATCCCTATTAGGCTGTGTCTGTACTAGGCCTCATTATTTGTATTACTTGCCTCAGCAGAACTTTGGGGCATATTAGCAAGACCGGCGATAAAATTATCGCCGCTTTAGCGGCAGGAAACTGCCGCTAAAACGGCGATAATGGGCTTGCTAATATGCGTTATAGAATTCCAATAGAGCCCAGGTTAGATGTCCTGCACATCTAACCTGGGCTTCTATTGAATTCTATAACGCATATTAGCAAGCCCATTATCGCTCTTTAGCGACAGTTTCCTGTCGCTAAAACGGCGATAATTTTATCGCCGGTCTTGCAAATATGCCCCACTGTATTCAGTTATTATTTTCTTTTCTGTTCAAGGTTGCCTTCTGACTTACTAACGAATATGCCATTCTGCCCTCGCGTACCTATCCTTGTGTATAGCTCTGCTCCCACGTTAGGAGACGCCGATACCCAGCACGGCAACCTTGAGATAGTGATAGCGTGTACCCATCTAGCAGGTGGTAGCCCATCCTTCTGTGCCTCCTTTGTTCATGTTCGGCCTAAGCCAGTAACTTTCCATTGTGGGTGTGGTTGGGAGGTCCTTGGGAGGAATGATTATGCATTGCAGACTGTTGGGGGGCTAGTCCCTCGGCAGACATCTTAGGGTGCAGGTCAGATTGGACTTCTCTGCAGAGTATTGCTGATAAACAACTGTTTGTATTCTTTACTGTCTGACCGACTCTTCATTTGGTGGAAGGCGATTAGGAGGTTGTAGATAACCCGGGTGGCCCTTTTTGGGCCACTTCCTTCACTACCGAGACATTATTTTGGCCAGACAGAGCTGCCCCGGTGACCAGTGAACGAGAAACAGCGCTATTCATTGCGCCTGTGTCCACCAAAAATTTCTTCGTCGAGCCCTGCAGATCAGCGGTAACATATGGTCCCTGCTGATCCACAGGGATCTGGACTGGTCCTGTACCCTGCCCCTGGCTGTCCTAGCCGTGCGAGAATCCCATCACCTCGTCCAAATCGTAGTCGTCATGGTAATACTGTCGCCCCCTCTGGTCCTCAAAATAATTCTGGCCAGACTGACCCGATCGCTCATCCTCTCCTCACCTGTCTCCGCCTGTCCCTCCTTGCGCTCGCCCTCGTCCCCTGTATCCCCTTCCACGGGGCGCCTCCACTCGTTTGAGTGGCACCGGACACTCACTATGCCAATGCCCCTGCTCCTTGCAATACACACATTGATTCGGCCCCACGGGCCCCGCTTTTCCACAAGTAAGTGGTAACTGCCGGGCCGGACCAATTCCCCTGCCCCGTCCATTTCCGTTCCCCCTCGACGCCTGCTGCAGCAACACCTTCGTCTTCAGGTCTTTGTTTTTCTTCTCTATGTTCTCTTTGTCCTCATTCTCCCTGTGCTTGTAGTACTGAGCCATACTTAGTATGACCAACGGAGAGGAAGTCGTCCAAGTGCTCTCCGAAGCCTGCAACCGAGTCACGATCTCAGGAAGCAGGTTTGTGACAAATCTATTCACAAATAACCGAATTCCTCCCTCTACCGATAAGTCCTGTCCACTAAAATCCAGAAACACCCCTTCGAACCTTGTGAAAAAAATCAGACACACTTTCATCTTTCTTCTGGCGGCATGCCGTCAACTTGTCCCAATCCACCCTCCTTGGTGGGATCAAAGAGTGCATATACGTTATTATTCTGCCCGGTAAGGCCAGTATCTCAGCCTTAGGCTTCTCACCAGGCTTCCTCCGCTCTTTGTCCCATGCCCTAATCTGATCCCATGTACCCCTGAGCTCCCCTGCATGGTCCTGCATATGCACCTGCCACCAGATATCAACTGGGACTAGCAATCCAAAAAACATTTCAATGTCGGCCAGGGTCATCACAGTTGAAGACGCTGCCTCAGTCAACTCCTTATAGTATGCCGTCGGATTCTTCCTAGGGTCGGGTAACTGAGTCTTAAGGGTCAAAACTTCACTTCTTTTCCAAGGAGTATAAACCCATTGCTCCTGGAAACGGGCCTCCACTCTCTGTCGAACAACATCATTCCCGTCTCGGAGCTCTGGTATTTCAGGGTGATAAATGAGATGCACCTCCCTCATGGGAAACTGGGAAATAGCAATCGGACTTCGCTGAACCAACCTACCTCTGTATCCAATCAGGGTAGCAACATTACTAAAAACCTCATTGGGTGCCATTCCAGCTGCATACACTCTGTCCCGGATGTCGTAAATAATTTGTGGGGCCAACCCATTAAAACACTGCTCCCATAGCCCAATTAAAGTGGCCGACATGTGTTTAAGGGCATGCTGCTGCACAAACGGCTCATAATCCTTCAATACACTCCACACATCTTCCACACTATAAATTGGGTTCCGGGCCCACTGAGAGGCCTGGTCAACCACCATCTTCTTTTCCACATCACTCACATCAGATCGCATCAAAACTCTCCCCATTCTTTCCTTAGCCGCCTCCCGATCTCCCCCTACCGGACCCCTCGCCGGTGTCCCATCGTATGGCAGATGTGAGGGAGGAAAATGAGTGGGGGGTACGCTCGAAGATGTCCCGGGGCTGGGGAATGGGGAAAACAACAGCTGGGAGGTAGGCGTAGCGGGGAGGGACAGGGAGGACCCAGGGGCAACTGTTCCATCAAGTTGGCCTGTTTGCCCCGCAACCGTTGCTGGTGGGGGCGGAGAGGAAAGCGAAACTGCTCCGTCCGGAGTGACCGAACCAGGGTCGGGGAAGACAGAGGAGGCCGGACGGGGGGCAGGTGGTCCCGCTAAATATGCACCTTGCAGGGCGTAAGGAGGTGGTGGTCGTACATCTAACAAATCCTCCACAAATGAGTCACCACCCTCACGAGTAACATAAGACTTATCACATTGCAACCTGAACCTTCGATCAGCACATTCGAAGCCCTTCTCCACCTTCTCTCTCTTGTACACTATAGCCTTTTGCATGACTATCTGCGGCTTCCCCCTCGTTGCCTCTTTCTCCGCTCTGATCCGCCTTTGCTTACTTTCTTTCTGCCATAATTGGAGATTATCAAACATCGACTGTTGACTTCTTTTCGCAAACAATTTGTCCTGCAGGAAGTTCAATTTCTGTTCATCAAAAGTGCCCGTCAAGGGCCACTGCAGCTCGGCATTGTCCCTCGTTTACTTGTGCCATAATGTACTAAACATAATAGGGCCAAGGCCGTGCTTAACATACATGTCAAAATTAGGAGTACCTTCTGGAGGGGCAGGCTGCCTCTCCTCTAGGCGAGCATCAGCAGAACAACAACGGCACCCAAAACAGCAAATTTTACTAAGGCACAGCATTTTCTTTTTCTCTATTCAACAAGTCACCTATTCTTGCCCCCCAAACGGGAAAAGGAACAAAGAACAACCGGTCCACAGACCGCCCCAAATCTTGTAGTCAGACTCGGCACCACAAGTCCGAAACACCAACCAAACTCCAGGCTTTCTCAAAAGAGCAACAAATCGAATTACCAAGTTGCCTGGCAGGGCGCTAACAGGCACTCTGTATTCCCAAAACGGTCTGCAGACCCATGAAATTCACAAACAGACTAAGAAGTGGCCTCTCGACCATATTCAAATTACTCCAGGCGCGCCATGTTTTCCAAGGACCAAAATAAACTCACCTGGTGCACAGAGGTCGAACAAAGCTATTCTCTCCGGACCAAACTGTCAGCTCCCAGGGTCTCGCCTTTCAGGACTCCAGTCAGGGTGACCACTGGATGAGGAACTGCCCGATCAGACAGGCTGGGCAGCTGCGATAACTAAGCTCGATTGTGTGGGGATCCCCGATCCGCCTATCCAACCCGAAGCACCCCCCCGCCCTCCACACGCCATTACGGGCGAGAATGGGACACCCGGGTGATGGAGTCCCTGTTCGGGCGCCAAATGAAAGAAATGACCCGAAAAACGGGTCATTCGGGTCACTCAGGACCACCTCTATGCCTTCCCAATAATGAAGAGTCGGTCAGACAGAGGAGAATACAAACCACTTATTTATTAGCAATAGCATTGCATCGGAGCCCAGTCTGACCTGTCTCCTGGGAGGACAGCCAAGGGACTGACTCCCCCCAACTCAGGGCTAACAATTATACAATACTTGCACCTTCAAGGGTCCGCCCAGGCTGGAAAATTCCAGTTCAGGCCGGGATGAACAATGGAGGCACACAAGGATGAGTCATGTTACAGGCTATCTCGACCCCAAGGCCACTCGGCTGGGGCCTACCATTCTAAGATGTGGGAACGAACATATCCAACAGCAAAGGTATGCAAAACAAATAATACATTTGACTAGGGCAGCAAGATTTCAGCCTTGAGTTTAGACGCAGAGAAGGGGGGGCAGGAGCAGTGGCTCAGCTGAGGGGAGCACCATGAGACAGAAAGCTCGATCTTCAGTCATAGTACAGTATGGAACAAATAAAAATGGTGCCATCAATGCTAACATAAGAAAGTACACGGCTTATAAGTGCAAGGGAAAAGCATTTCAGGCCTAAGCAACACAGAAATGAAATTTCAAATCTAACAGCATGACCATGGTAACACTCAAGCAGTGATGCAGGGCTCGCGTTCTGCACTAAGGCACTTCTTCATTTGTGGTCAGGGTTGACCCTCAGACAAACAGGGACAGTTCTAGGACTTTTGGGGCCCGGGTAGAAAGGGAATGTGTGAGGCCCCTCTAATTTGCATACAATGTGAAATCACCGGAAATTACATCACAGGAAGTGCCTCAATTGAATATTGTTGAAGCAACTTTGCAAGAAACAATTTTCATGGTGGTGCAGACATCAGTAAAAAATTAAAACACCAATAATAACACTAATCAAACAAACCCATATTTTACATTTATATTAAGTGGAAATATAATATATTAGTCATACTGGAAGGAAAGGTTTGGCCTAGGTCTCTCCAAATTGTATATGTTTAATCAACTGTTAATAATTTGTCTCCAGATGAGTGCATTAGGTATGTATATATGTATGTATGTATGTATGTATGTATGCATGTATGTATGTATGTGGTGTTTATATAGTACAAACCTAGCCGAAAGGCTGTGAAGCACTGTCCAGGGTCAAGTTCAAAGACACAGTCAACATGTGTTAGGAGGAGTAGATGGTTTGTGGACTGTCACTGCATTATGTTGTAGTTTGTTTTAAAGATTTGAGTATTCAGCTGTTTCCTAAACTGGTGCTTGGTTTGGACTGTCTGGATGGATTTTGGGATATTGTCCAGACCATGTGCAAGTGTTTATGTGAACGTATGAGTGTTACTTAGTGTGTTACATGTATAACTGTATGAACATTGTGTGAGTGATTGGTTGAATGTATGTATGTATGTCTTGGTTGAAACCATGTGTGTGAACTTTATACAACATTAGACTAGAACAAGCTCTTGTTCTTACGTCTGAAGGTGTCCTTGCTGCTGGTATGTGGAGAGTCACTTGTAATGGTGAGGTTGTCATCCAAGTAGGCCGGGGGTCTCTTTTGTGTATGTGGTATTTCTATAGCAACAACCTAGCCAAAAGGTAGTAAAGCACTGTACAGATTCAATGATAAGCATAAAGTGAAGGAGTGATGGGAAAGGTAGCTGGTTTGTGGACTGCTAATGCATTGTGATGGCTTTGTAGATGATGCAGCTTCTGAAATTCCATCAGGGTGGAATGATGGAATCATATCTCTTCATACCTTATTGAGGTGTGCTGCAGAATATAGAATGACCTTAAGGGGTGCTAGTGTGGATTAAAATTCCAGGATGGTTTCAAACATACCCAGATTTTACATTTATATTAAGTTGATAAGGTATGTGCAGAAATTATATGAAAGCAAAAGAAATTGTTTAAAATAGCTTCACATCTCTTAAAGGCATCACCCAAGTCTCTGCAAAACATCAGAAACCACCAGAATACAATCGTATGTAGGCTAAAAGGATTTAACGTCATGTGCCATGAGCCATTGCTACAACATCCATATCAACGCCCTCTAAAGCCCTCAAATGTTCTGATACTAATTATTAGTATACACCGAATTGTTCCAGAGTGCATTTCCTTTTGGGAATTAGCATGATGCAGATACAATTAACAGTTGTGAGATACGTCTCCTTTCACCAGTATTGGAAAATAGCCCTCCCTGAAGGGTCACCCCAAACCTTTTGCCTTCCTCTTGTTTTTTACCTCGTTTTTGTTGGCTTTAGGACTCCGAGCACTTTACCACTGCTAACCAGTGCTTAAGTGTATCTGATCTCTCCCCTAAACATGGCTTGATTAATACATCCATAATTGGCATATTTGCATTACTTATAAGTCCCTAGTAAAGTGCACTACTTGTGCCCAGGCCTGTCAATTAAATGCTACTAGTGGCACTACAGTACTGAATGTGGAAACCCACTCAAGCAGCCCTTTAACCCCTTCGCTGCTAGGCCTTTTCTCCTCCTGTGCTAAGCCTTTTTTTTGGCTATTTGGGGTAGTTCACGCTAAGGCCTTCAGAGCTTTATATCTACATAAGGTATCAATGCCAAATGTGTGTCCTTTTTAAAACATCTGTGTATTCTAAAGGTATCCAGGATTTGTGGATTCCTCTCGAGGGGACTGAGAAATTAGCCAAAATACAGCAACATTTTTGAGTTTTGGAGAAAAAAAAATGGAGAAAAGTGCTGCAGAAGAAAGTTTTGGGTTTTTACCCCTGCAAATGGCATCAGCAAAGGGTTTGTGGTGCTAAAATAACCATCCTCTCAGCTGTCAGAAACAGGCAGACTTGCATAAGAAAACCACATTTTTCAACACAGTTTTGGCATTTTACTGGGAGATAGCCAATTTTTCCTATTTTTTGTGCTTTCAACCTCCTTCTAGTTAGTGGTAGAAACAGGTGTGAAACCCATGGTGGATACTGGAAAGCTAGATATGTCTGGAAAGTAGACAAAATCCTGAATTCAGCAAGGGGTCATTTGTGTAGATCCTTCAAGGTTGTCCTATAAAAAGTAACAGTTGAAATAAAAAATATTGAAAACGAGTTGAAAAAAACAGCCATTTGTGTCTACATATTTATCTGTAACTTCTTCTGACCATGGCAGATTTGCAAAAGCAATATAGCGTTATGTCTACTGGACCTTTCTGGTCGCAAAGATTTATAGGGCTTGTAGGTTCACCAAGAACCTGTAGTACCCAGAGTCATAACCACGCTGCACCTTGTAATGGTTTTTCATTGTGTACTGGGTATACAGCAATTCATTTGGTAAAATATAAAGACTGAAAAATAGGATCATTTTCCGAAATGGGCACAAGATATGGAGTTTGAAACTATTTGCACATATCTGAATTTGTGGGTACCCATACTAGCATGTGAATAAGAGGGCATTTCTCAGAATGATTTCATTCTAATACATTTGGAAGGCACAAATGCAGAGAAATACAATTGGTATTGGCACTTGTTCTACTGTTCTGTACTACCCTAAGTCTAACAAAAAAAATTGTAATTCACTTGTGTGGGTAGGGCTAGTGCCCGAGACAGGAAACGGCCTAAAATGCAACGTGGACACATCACATTTTTCCACTGAAAACCAACCATGTTTTGCAATGTGCCTAGTTGTGGATTTTTGGTCTTAGCTCGGCCCGCACCTAGGATAACCTAAAAAAACCTGTACATTTGTGAAAACTAGACACCCAGGAGAATGCAGGATGGGGTGACTTCTGTAGCTCTCACCAGGTTCTGTTACCCAAAAGCCTTTGCAAACCTCAAAATGTATCTAAACAACTAGATTTTCCTCTAATTTCTGTGATGGAAAGTTCTGGAATCTGAAATCAAAATTATCTATGTCAAAATGACCTGGTTTTGCAAGGGGGAAATCCTGCATTTTTAGTCCAGGACTCAAGTGCACAAAGCAGAGTCAGCCTAAAAATGTTTTTTAAATCCTTGCCCTTTTGGACCCATTTTGGTTTCTGCTCATTCTATACATTTTTGGCCCTTCCCTGTCGCAGGCACTTGCCCACCCACGCAAGTGAGGTATTTAATTTTTGCGGGGAGACTGACAGGAATGCTGGGCGGTAAGAAATTTGTGCCGGCCCAGTGGTCAGTGGCGGTTTTTTGCTTTGGTTGAAGGGGCTCTGCCCACTCTGCCAAATTCCTTCAAAATCGGCAGGCACATTTATAATTAATATTGCAATGATTACAAAAGTAATAAAAAAACTTGGGGGCATATTAGCAAGACTGGCGATAAAATTATCGCCGTTTTAGCGGCAGGAAACTGCCGCTAAAACGGCGATAATTAGCTTGCTAATAAGCGTTATAGAATTCAAAGAAGCCCAGGTTAGATGTGCAGGACATCTAACCTGGGCTTCTATTGGAATTCTATAACGCATATTAGCAAGCCAATTATCGCCGCTTTAGCGGCAGTTTCCTGCCGCTAAAACGGCGATAATTTTATCGCCAGTCTTGCTAATATGCCCCATGGTTCTGCCTGGTTTGCTCTTGTTCTCTGACACTCACGTCAGCGTGAGTCTGCCAGCCAGGCATTTTTCACAGACATATGCGCAAATGCGGATGTGCCCACCTATGGTCAGGGACTACCGACAATCCCCCTCCCTGTCCTGCGCATTACCACAGTTAAACAATTAAAGCAATTGGACATGAGAGGAGTTTTCTTTGGAAGGCGGGGGGTCTCGCGACCCCCCGGCCGTATTTATTAAAACATGAAAACAAATTAAAATTTGAAATAAACAATATTTACACAAGCATTTTTATGCAGAAAATTAGACATTAGGTTACAATCAATGTAGACAGGTATCAATGGCTAACCTTAACAAATGTCTAATACAGCGTGTTTCCTAACCGAATCTAACATCATACTTGTTACTTTTCTGCATATCCTAGTTTTGGGCCTACGGCAAGGTCGCTAACCGGTGTCAAATCCTTATTAACCAGCTACGCCCTCACGTATGAGTGCGCATGCGCAGAGGGCCCGTTTACCGAGAGGGTACTTCCCCCTCCCGGTTACCCCTGTACGCTCCATGAACTCCATTACCCAAAGGGGGCCCTTGCACTCTGCGCCGTTTAATGACGTAATCGTGCACGTGCGGGGTGGCTAACCAGCCCAGAGAAAGCGTGACTCCCCCTCCCCGCACCCATCCAACCAAGCGGATGTACCGCCCCTGGAGTTCTGGGAGAGACCACTTGCCCCTCCCCTGGGCGACCCCATTCAAGAATGGTGACGCCCCTAAAGACCTTAAATTGACTGCTCACCGATCATGACCTTACCGCCTGACCAAGGACTATCAATAAATACGACAATTATGTTACCTGCAAACGGGAAAAGGCCTAAGGACAAAGTTTACACAAAACCTTACTGTGCAACCATAGCTTGATACTTGAGCCTGTAAACGGGAAAAAGGCCTAAGGAAAACTCACACCAACTCACAACTACAGTGAAAACGAACCTAAAATGATACAATCAACATACAAACGCAAGAATCTGCTTCAGGGGCTGGTGGGTGGGAAAGATTATTCTGCGCCTTTACGAGGCGCGGGGCAAGCCTGGGGAGTGCGGGAACAAGAGGGCACCTCCCGCGCTCCCCCGGCCTTTTAACCCCTCTGGGGCAGACCAGTTCCAACTGATCCGCCCACTCTGGCTCCCCTCCTTTGCCCCGGAAGCAATTAGATTGCTTCCGGGTCAATGCAGGAGCCAGCACCAATCGGCGGTGGGCGCGCCCGCCGCGTCATCAAGACGCGGCGGAGGGGCACGCCCCACCACCGAGAGTGCAGGGGAGGAGGGAGCCGGCGCCCCGCCATGCGTGCGGGGGGCCGAGCGGCCCCCTTTTCTTATGGTCAGGGACTACCGACAATCCCCTCCCTGTCCTGCGCATTACCACAGTTAAACAATTAAAGCAATTGGACATGAGAGGAGTTTTCTTTGGAAGGCGGGGGTCTCGCGACCCCCGGCCGTATTTATTAAAACATGAAAACAAATTAAAATTTGAAATAAACAATATTTACACAAGCATTTTTATGCAGAAAATTAGACATTAGGTTACAATCAATGTAGACAGGTATCAATGGCTAACCTTAACAAATGTCTAATACAGCGTGTTTCCTAACCGAATCTAACATCATACTTATTACTTTTCTGCATATCCTAGTTTTGGGCCTACGGCAAGGTCGCTAACCGGTGTCAAATCCTTATTAACCAGCTACGCCCTCACGTATGAGTGCGCATGCGCAGAGGGCCCGTTTACCGAGAGGGTACTTCCCCCTCCCGGTTACCCCCGTACGCTCCATGAACTCCATTACCCAAAAGGGGGCCCTTGCACTCTGCGCCGTTTAATGACGTCATCGTGCACGTGCGGGGTGGCTAACCAGCCCAGAGAAAGCGTGACTCCCCCCTCCCCCGCACCCATCCAACCAAGCGGATGTACCGCCCCTGGAGTTCTGGGAGAGACCACTTGCCCCTCCCCCTGGGCGACCCCATTCAAGAATGGTGACGCCCCCTAAGGACCTTAAATTGACTGCTCACCGATCATGACCTTACCGCCACAGGCCAGCATAGTTGACCGACTATCTGGCCCCCCCTATCCTCCTCTTCCGAAAGGTCATGCCTACTTAGAACCTCCCAGCCCTGCCAAAATGTTCTCCAGAAAAAGTTGGTTACCTGCCCCAGTCAGATGGACCCCGTCTTGCAAGAAGAACTGTTCCCCCCAGATACACCCATGTGGTATATTCTGTAGTTGAGGTGACCGAAATAATTTCTCTATCTTGTTGTTGATCCTCTTTACCGAGTGATTCAACGCCCTGACCGAGTCCCCCCCTCCATTTGAGCCTGGGAATCATCTGAGACCACACTATGGTGCAGCCTTGGCATGTTTTAGCTAGCCAGTTTACTTCCGATATTATCTCCTCCATCAGGACCCTCCTGCCCAATTTCACCAGATCGTTGCCCCCCAGGTGCAGTATAACTACTGCAGGCGGCGGGGTGTGTCTATTGAGCAACTCTGTAAAGAACCCCCTAAACTGACTGAGGCATAGGCCCCCCCTACCATGAAAGGAAACTTCGAAACCTCCTTGTTCCGCCCTCTGTCTATAGCTACCTGAAAAGAAAACAGATTTAACGCGCTTTACAAATGAGTGACCAACCACCCATACCACTTGTGTCTCCTTCCTCCGTTCCTGTGACCGCCGTGCTGAAGGTACTTGCTGTTGGTGACCCGGCAACAGTTTCCGCCCTGCGTGACAGGTTCGAGAAACTGAAATATAAGCAAACAACAAGACAGGCATCAGCGTAACTTACTTGTCACCTCACAGCATGTGCATCCACACATAACGTTTGTAACAGTTGGAAGACCATCTCCCAATCCTTTTACGCTGCTCGCATGCAATCCTCTAGCAGTCGCCTCGGTGGCCGCACCTATCCTGAAGGAATGCGTCCCAAAATCCTTTGGATTGAAACCAGCCCTGTCCATTGTCATCGACAGTACTCTTTGGAATTGGAACCTGGTCAGTGGGGTACCGTCTGCATGCATTAACAATGCTCCCTCCTTCGCGCCCGCTCGCTGTTTGATTAAGGCTTCTACGTGGAACACTGGGCAGCAAGGATTAGCCCGTGCCCGATGGAGTACCAGCCCGTCCCCACGGGCCTCCTGGTCAGTTTTTGATTTACGTATGGTAATCAACAGCACCTCGCCCAATATTTTTGTGTGTTCCAGTCGAAGACCCCCCAGCATGTCCTGCTTGCTGCTAGCCACCAGTTCCCCTACCCGGAATGCCCCATAAGAGGCCAAAGTAAAGGCGGCTCTGAACAAGAGTACTTCCCCATATGAACTGCAGGTGTCGGACAAGGCATTCAATAATGATGCCAGCCGGTCTAAACCTATCGGTTGCCTGGAATCTGCGGTGGTTGCTTGCAGGCGCCGCCACCCTTTAGTGCCTTCCGCACGACGAAACTATTTGTGGGATCTCTGGCCCCCTGAGTTGTGCCATGAAAGACACGGCCGCCCTGTGTCTGCTAGCTGTCGCTGCTGAGCGCCCCTCCTTATGTAATGCATCTAGGTACTTAGCGAAATTCTCCTCATGCTCCCATTTCTCTGCCCAGTCCCGTCCCAAAAGGAGCAATAAGACAAAAACGCCCCTTCGTAAGCTGTCCTGGTCCTGGGCGCTAGGCTAGCTGCCACGAGGTTCTGTAGCTGGGGGCACCAATTTGCCAGAGTGTTGCTGGGAAGTGTGCAGGCGTCGCCTCTGCGGATGGTAGGTGTTCCCTGAATACCTGCATCTTAAAGCGAGAGAGTGCATCGGCTGCGTTATTCAACACCCCTGGGACATGTTTGGCCCTAAACTGTACATTGAGTTTCATGCAAACCAACACAATCTCCTTAAGTAGGCGGAGTATAAACTTACATCGTGCCGCCTGCTGGTTGATACATTCGACTACCGTCATGTTATCTGACCAGAAGATTACAGATCGATTACACAACTGATCAGGCCAAACTGTTAATGCAACCCATATTGGAAATAGCTCCAAGAAACCGATATTAGCTGTCAGGCCGCTCGCATCCCACCAAACCGGCCACCGTTGGGCCACCCACTTGTTTCCCAGTATGGCACCAAAACCCACACTGCCTGCAGCATCCGTCCATAGACCTAACTCTGCAGACATAGTAGGGGGACCGCACCACACCACTCTGCCGTTGAAGCCCTCCAGAAATGCGATCCAAATACGCATGTCCTGGCGGACCTCAGCCAGCAATCTAGTGTGATGGTGTTTCTCTCGCAGGCCCGTCATGGCCTGCGAGATTGAGCGGGAGAAGGGGCGTGCCATGGGTATGACTCTTAATGCGAAATTCAGCTGGCCCACAATCTGTTGTAGCTGCTGGAGCGTCACTCTATCTTTGACCAAACCTTGCTGGAGAGCTGCTCTAAATTTCGTGATTTTGTCTTTTGGCAACCTGAAACAGCCCTCCACTGAGTCCAATTCTATGCCTAAGAATTCCAATGTGGTTGCAGGGCCCACCGTCTTTCCGGGTGCCAGCGGGACCCCAAAAGCCCGCATGAGCACGCAAAATTCCTGCAATGCCCACCCACACTCCTGTGAGCCCGCCGACCCGAGAAAGAGAAAATCATCCAGGTAATGCATGACATGGAGGTGCCCTGACGTTTGCCTAAAAGCCCATTCCAGAAAGGAACTAAATTTCTCAAAGTAGGCGCATGAAACCGAACAACCCATGGGCATGCACATATCCATATAGAATTTGTTCTGAAAAGAGAAACCTAGCAGATGCTGATCTAGGGGATGCACTGGCAGTAGCCGAAAAGCCGATTCTATGTCCGACTTGGCCATCAAGGCTCCCGGTCCGAGAGCCCTCAACATATCCACTGCTTGGTCAAAAGACGCATACTTAACACTACAAATGTCTTCATTTATGGCGTCGTTTAATGATGCGCCCCTAGATGCTGATAGGTTATGAATGAGCCTGTACTCGCCCTCCTCCTTTTTGGGGACCATGCCGAGGGGCGAGCAAACAAAATTCGGTACAGGGATGTCATTAAACGGCCCCGCTATCCTACCCAGGCGCAGCTCTTTAGCTATTTTTGCCGCCACCACATCTGGGTTGTGCTTAACTGAAAGTTGATTCCTACATTCTGGTGTTCCGGTATATCCCACCGCTGGGATCCTAAAGCCCTGCCAAAATCCTTCCTGTAACATCGCCGCCGAGGCATGGTCAGGGTACCTGTTCAGCCAAGGAGTCATAGCCAGAATGTCAATGGGTGAATGAGCTACCAGACGGCCTCCTCCCCTAATCCTGCTTCTTTCTTCCCCTGCTTCCCGAGGCATTACCTTTATTGCGGCAGACTGTTTCTGGGTGGGAAGGATGGTTACAAATGGAACATGCGTGCCTGAACTTGCAAGTGCCCTGTGTCCTGGTGCATGTACGCTTGTTAAAATCCCAGCACACCCCTTTTCGCCCACCACTGCTCCCCGTCTTAGTGGCTGTGCCACCCCTGAGGTGACCGAAAGGGCTGCTGGTGATTGGAGTGGTAGCTTTTGCTCCAGCTTGGCCCCGCACTCCCTGCCGTAAACTGGCCATACCATGAAATTGAATCCACTCTATCCCATGATAATGCGTGGTCAAACTCCTTAGCCTTCCTGAAAGTAGTGTCGTACTCCTTCCACCCATCCCCTCCATATTTCTCGCTGAAAGTTGTGATCCTACTCTGGTAACAAGCCATTTCGGCCTGCAAATTCGGGAAGCGCTCGGCTGTAATTGCCATAAACACAGAAAAGGCTCTAATCCAGTTGATCAATGTCTCCTCCACCCTGAATCTCGCCATTTCACCCCGCCATTCGCTAGGCAACATCCAGTCTTTCTGTTTCCTAGCATACTCCATTTCTCTGTTATCAACTAGCAAGGAAAACATATTGACATATTTTCCCGCCCAGATCAAATCCTTCACTTCTTGTGTCACATGTTGAGCCAGATTTTCCCTCCTGGAGGGTATTGCCCCTTCCCCCAGCACTGGTAATGCCACCTCCTTACCACTTTCTGCGGGTCGCGTTGGTTCAACAATCTTGTCCCTTCCAGAGTCGCTGCCCGAACCTGTTGCTTGTGGAGTAAAGGGCGCGCTTGGCCCCCCCGCCACCCTGTGCAATCATGATCTTTGCCACCATTTTCTGAGCCTCCGCTGAGGGGTCCTCTCCCACCTCCCTGGCACCCACTGAAGAAGGTAACATCCCACCTATCCCTAGCCAAGGCAGTACAGCCGCTATCTGCGCTGCCAGCTCTGGAGGTACCCGACCAACCACTGGGGGTGCTGTAACTGGCATGGGGGATCCCGAGCCGGGTACCGGAATCGGCGCGGGTACCACCGGGACTACCGCTGGGACCACCTGAGGCACTATGCTTGGTACTGGCGCCGGAGAGGCCGGAGCCGGTGTCACCGGTAGATTTGTCGGGATTATGGGAGCGGGCATAGGAGCTACCGGCGGTCCAAGCCCTTCCTCAGGGACCACCCCAGAAGGCCCCCCCTCTTCGTGTGGCTTGGGGACCCAACCGCTACCCTTCTTGGCCCTGACCCGCTTGGGCAACGCATCCAAATCCCCCCTTGGCTGCGGGGGCACAATTATTCACTTGGGTCTCCCAGATGGCCCAACCTGTTCGTCGAACCTTTGCCTGAGCTCTGCCATGCTCTTGCCTATCTGGTCAACCTTCCCCCATCTCCTGTCCATAGCTGTCATCTTGCGCATCATGCCCTCCAGCATATGCTCCATGCGGGAGCGCCTAGCGCCACGACCACTAGTCATCCCTGCAACAGGTACACCACCTGCACTTACCCCCTACACTGAAAGCCCTGCTGTGTCTCAGTGCCCACTAGCGCCTGCCTGGTGTTTACCTGCTCCGAGTTGGAGGTACACAGACTGGCCGTAAGCACCACGCAACTGTGACCGCGACACACCAGCTAACCTGGGTGTTGGGCGAGCGCACTCTAGCCCGGTGGCCCAACAGAAGCAGTGAAATGCAGGCCTGCCTGTGTCCCCGGATCGCGTCGTCCACCGCGCCCCTCTCCTTTGGCTCAGTCGCGTTACCGAGATCCTAGGGTGAAAAGTAAGTTAGGGTATAGCACTGTCAAATCTCTCAAAAAAGGCCCTTATTTTCGTGTGCAGCCGGTCCCAACACCCCCACGTTAAATACCTTGCCCACCCCGACTTGTGCTTATTAGCAGATCACCCCTCACTAAAACAGTGCCACCACCACCTCACATCTCCTATCTATCACCATCAATTTTTAAAATTTGAAATACAGAAGTTATGGGCTTTGAACCCTTGTCAAAATCCTTTCAATCTAGGTACTTTAGCGAAATATTGCTCACCTGCAATTATTTGCTTCCCCCTCTAAAAATGCCTATCTGCCCCTGTGGTCTCCCATCCATGTGCTGCCCCTGCCTACCCTGCTTCGCCCTCTGTTACCAACTGTGCTGCTGCAGTCAAAAGCAGAGTCTGCGCGGGCCGGGTCAGCAGGGAGCACGATCCGCTCGCTCTCCTCCTCGAGGCTCGAACCTTGGTTTCCAGCACCAAAGGCGGCAATCTAGCCGACGGACCACGTCCTCTCCCCTCGATTCACCCAAAACCCGGGCCCGCAGCTCTCAATGCGCCGATCCGGACCGCTGGGATCCTAATCACCTGAAAATACAAGAAAAAGATTATTCTGCGCCTTTACGAGGCGCGGGGCAAGCCTGGGGAGTGCGGGAACAAGAGGGCGCCTCCTGCGCTCCCCCGGCCTTTTAACCCCTCTGGGGCAGACCAGTTCCAACTGGTCCGCCCACTCTGGCTCCCCTCCTTTGCCCCGGAAGCAATTAGATTGCTTCCGGGTCAATGCTGGAGCCAGCACCAATCGGCGGTGGGGCGCGCCCGCCGCGTCATCAAGACGCGGCGGAGGGGCACGCCCCACCACCGACAGTGCAGGGGGAGGAGGGGGCCGGCGCCCCGCCATACGTGCGGGGGGGCCGAGCGGCCCCCCCTTTCCTTTTGCAGCTATGTTGGGTCAAACCAGGGCTTACCGTATTCCAGTCCTGGCCGGCCGATCAACAGGCCCTCCTGGACACACCCATTATGATGCACTGCAAGCGACTCTTTTAAAGGTAGCCCCGGGCAATGTGTGTTTCAGCCCTGTTCTGCCCAGGGTTACGTGCCAATCTCTGAGGGCTCGGGTGAAAGAGGCTGCCCGTGCGGGAGGGCAGATCAGACCTTCACCATGTGACGTGGCGTCATCAGAAGCACTAATGATTCTGTGAAGTCAAGTCACATGCAGTAAGAAGATACAATGCACAAGCTTTAGCTCTTCATCCACAGTGTATCTGTACAGTTCCACTTTCTGCTTGTTCCTAAAACTGGAGTTCAAGAGTCACAATGTGCTTCCTTTCAATAGTCATTCGCCTCTCCTTTCCTGCTGACTTTCCCAGCTCTTCTGCCTCCTCCATGCCTTCTGCTACCTCCAGCAGAGGCTGTAGCATAAAAAGAGAAGTAAAATGGGTTTGTTAAAATAACTGAAGAAGCGTTATCAGCATGAAAAATAAAACGTTTACCTGGTGAAGAGCGATGTCAGTCTGTCCCAGTGTCACGACTGAGGCACTGTGTGAGCTGCGTCTCTGTGGCGACACGTTTACCAGCACACTGCTGGGTGATGTACATTCTGGTGACCTGATCATTCCGTGGCAGTGATTGCAGAGTCAGCTACGTGGTTCAAAATTGTCCCGGTCATTTTCAAATCATTAATGGAAGATCTGTCAGCACACAAGGTCGAGCTGCAGCATATACGGCTGCTACACCGAGCCCGCCGGGTGCCTCTTTTACCTTTTACTTGGAATAATTGTTCGAGACTCCAGCTGAATAGCACTGACAATCCGGTCTCTCATCTCAGTTGTACAGTTGTAACTAGGCAGTGACAACCGGATTGTGGAGGTTTAGATGAGGTGCGGCATTATGTCATACAAATGAACAGAACGACATTTCAAATGTGTGAAATTGGACATGGCAGAGGATAGTAGTAGCATCTCTGTTTGGGCATGTGAGTGAAAGGCAGAACGTTTCTGAAAAGTGGACACTTTAGGCTTTCTGCCAATCGCTGCCAAAGCACTATAAACTCCTAGAAATCACGCAGCACCTTCTCTCTGCCGTGGAAGCTGCAGCAAGACAAGACAAGTGCATGTAAGTCCTTTCACTGACACTCTCTGATGGCTGAGCAGCTCTGTGTGTGAGGTAAGATACTGCTTTTAAGTTCCAATAAAAGTATTTTTATTGAAGTTGCTCAGCATACTTTTTTGTTGTTATAAAAATTTTTTATTGAACAAGCTCATAGGACAGTACATTATCAAGCATATACGCATGTACACTATTCGGTTGGTTAGTAATGAGAGTATATCATAGAAGGGGGGTTTGGTCAAACACAATCGTTGATATCAAAGTAACAGCTCTTTCCAAGACCAAGAGATGATCTACGACGGATACATTATCATACATTGCAAAGTAAGTAGAACCATATTGCAGGCCTCAGGCCTCTATATGCCCTTCTGTAGCTGCACCATGAAGACCATATTGTTTCCCATTTTTTCACACACACCCTGCTTTTGTGTACTACATCTTCTGCTCGCTGGCACCAGTCTGAATCATTTTCCCATTCTGTCACTGACGGGGGAGGAGCACCACCCCCAACGCCTGGCGATGTTTCATTTTGCGACACCCGCTGCCAGTGCCAGCCAGAGTCTAGTTTGCATAGTCCAGTCTTCTCCTCCCTTAATCATTAAAAGGAGGCATCTGGCATCCATCAAGACCTCCATCCCCGATACCCTTGACATTATTGTTGTGACTCTTTGCCAGAATGAGCTAACCTTTTGGCATTTCCATAGGATATGAAGAACAGAGCCCTCTTGCTGGCAGCCTCTGGCACACAACGTTGTTTGTGCCCTTCCCCATTTGTGCAGGTGTGTGCGTGGGTAATGGGAGCGGTGCAGTATCTTAAGTTGTATCATTCTCAATCGTGTATAGATTGCAATTCCTCTGGGACTTTGCAGGGCCATGTCCAGTCGTCATCCTCTATATTACCCAGGTCGTCTACCCAGGCACTACAAAGGGATCCAGGGGATCTGGTGCATTATTTATGAGTTTTCGGTATATTTTTGACGTCTCTTTGTCAGGGATGTGGTCAACTAGTAGCCTGTCCTCTAAAAGGGAGTAATCTGGAATGGCCGTGCCTCGTTGTATGTGTCACTGTAGGGCATGTGTGAGTCTCAGATAGGGAAATGTCTGGGTTGGTGACAGGCTATACTCTTGTAAGTCGTCGAGGGGGAGAGGTGCACAATTTCTCCACACATCTCCCAGATGTTCAATACCTATCGTCTGCCAACCCTTAAATCCCACTAGTGTGGCCAACTCCCTCAGCCGGTCTGCTAGCCATAGGGGTGTCATGCCAGTCAATTTTTCCTGCCATCCCAGGAACCTGTTTGCCTTGATCCAACATATGACCACGGCTGTCATATGCGATGGCCATTCGGGGCATGTCTTTCGGGCATAGAGGAGTGGCTCGTAGCTTCCGCCAGGCATTGTATCTCTATCTACCCTATTTGCCGGCTTCCCCTTGCCCGCATATGCCAAGTCATTTATGACCAAAAGTTGCGATGCCCAATAGTATAGCTTGATGTCTGGGATGGCCAGGCTGCCCTTGTACACACCTCTCTGAAGCTTGTGTAGAACTATTCGAGGTGTGCCCCCCTGCCATAACAATATGTGGAGTAACCCTGGGCGTAGTTCGCGAAGTAACGCTTCGCGAAGATACGCAAAGTGCAGTTCGCACTACGCGAGCTACGCGTAGCACTACGCGAACTGCGTAGTGCGTGTTCGCAATGATTGCACAGTGCCGGATGCTTGTCCGCACTGTGCAATCATTGAAAACGGCATCTTGCACAGTGCGAGCTGTCTTGTACTGCCGCTCGAGTACATTTTTACTCGAGCGGCAGCTTTCTCAACGCGGACTGGTAGTTTCTCATCGCGAGCGGTCGCGAGCATACGCGACCACTCGCAATGAGAAACCTGACCTCCCGCGTTGAGAATCTCGCCGGAGGTTTATTTTCCACGCTCGCGATCGGCAACTTGATGTTGCTGATCGCGAACGAGGAAAAAGTCTCACCGGGATGTCATTTTGCTTGCTCGCGGTCGCCAACTTGACGTTGAGGACCGCGAGCAAGCAAAAAATGACCGCTGCACTACGCTACGCTACGCTACGCGTGTTCGCACTGTGCTACGTGCAATTTGCGTAGTGCGAAGTAGCGCAAACTTCGCAAACTACGCGAGCGTAGCGTAGTTTTCCGCCCAGGCCTAATGTGGAGCTCCTGAGTCACGTGCTTGAAGAAAGTTGGTGGGA
Organism: Calotriton arnoldi; assembly: GCA_963921515.1. Lineage (NCBI taxonomy): Eukaryota > Metazoa > Chordata > Amphibia > Caudata > Salamandridae > Calotriton > Calotriton arnoldi. Next base: position 118,329 of record CAWUFW010020631.1, on the reverse strand, counting down.
CCGGTATGGAGTGTTCTGTAGGACATACAAGAGGTGTGGTAAGGCCATCATCTTGTATAGGGCGGCTCTGCCCATAAGAGACAATGGCAAGGTGCAGCAGTGGATTATGTCTGTGTGTAGCCTATCCAGCTGAGGGGTAAGGTTTCTCTAGAGGAACAAGTGGTGGTCTCAAGTTATCTGAATGCCCAGGTATTTAAAGCCTTCCACAGTGACTTGGGCTTCACACCTCGCTGGTAGTTTCGGGGGTGAGTCCGACAATGGGAATACTACCGATTTGGTCCAATTCATGGTGTATCCCGAGTAGCTTCCAAACAACTCAAAGATACGCAGGACCCTTGCTATGGAGTAGTATGGCCGTGAGAGATATAGGATTATGTTGTGCGCATATAGGGAGATGCGCTCATCCTATCCCCCTGGCACCACGATACCCTGGACCAATGGATCCATCCTCATCCAATGTGCCAATGGCTCCAGCGCCAAGGCAAACAACAATGGTGATAGACGGCAGCCCTGCCTGGTGCCCCTTTGCAGCTGGAAGAGTCTGGATAGTGCACCATTGACCCTTACTCGGGCTAATGGGCCCTGGTAAAGCAGTCTTACCCAACTACAAAACTTAGGACCAAAGCCCAGCCTGGAAAGTACAGCAAATAAGAAAGGCCATTCTATATTATCGAAGGCCATCGTGGCATCTAGCGCCATCAGTGTCGTCTGTTGGGGTAAAAGGTTTTTTGTCAAGTATAGAACTTCATAAAGTCTTCGTAGGTTATGGCGGGTGCTTCTGTGGGGCATAAAGCCTGATTGGTCTGCATGGACGATGGTGGAAATGACTGTCACTAATCTAGTGGCCAGAGCTTTCGCCAACACCTTTACTTCCATGTTTAGTAATGAAATTGGCCTGTAGGACCTGCATAGGTCTGGGGGTTTGCCTGAAGTATGTATGACAACGATTGTGGCTGTGCTCTGATCCACGGGTAATTGACCCTCTTCCCTGGCTTCTACTAGCATTCTTTTTAATGGTGGTTTTATTTTACAGGCTAGACTTTTGTATAGTTCGACTGGTAGTCCATTTGGACTGGTTACCTTCCCTGATTTCAGGGACCCAAGGGCCTTGGATAGGTCCCCTTCTGCAAGATCTGTGTCTAGGGCATCGCGTGCATCAGCAGACAGTGTTGGTAGTGAGAAATCTCTGAGCAGCTCCTTGCAATCGCTCTCGGAGCGCTCGCTTAACGGCAAATATAGGCTTTCGTAATTAGTAGAGAAGGTCTCCGCTATGTCCACGTTGGACGTTTGAAGTGCCCCCATTTTGTCTTTTATTCTGACCACCCAAGATCACTCACTGTCCCTTTTTTCAAGCCAGGCTAGTAGCCTGGTGGCCTTGTCGCGCACGTCATACAGTCTGTGTTGTGTTGCTAGAGCGTATGCTTGCGCCTCATTATCGGCCAGGGCTTGTAACTCCTGTTGATGTAAGGTTAATTTATGCCTTTGGTCTGCACTCTCTCCACCTATTGCCTCATTCCCCATTGCAAGAATCTCTTGCTCTAATGTCTGTATCTTTAAAGCCTCCTCTTTTTTCTTTCCCCCTATCAGAGCCTGGGCCTGGCCTCTCAGCACAGGTTTAAAGTTCTCCCATATGATCTGATGTGATTTGACTGATCCTATATTTTCTTCGAAGTACAGCTCGGTCCCTTCACGAAGTTTGTTTCTTAGAGCTGGGTCTTTTAATTGCCAGGGGTCAACTCTCGTTTATGCTATTTTGCTAGTGGTTGGTGCCCGGTAGGTAGCTGTTGGACTTGGCCTTTTTGCAGGGTCATCCCTAAACTTTTTGCCTTTCTCCTAGCCATTTTTCTGACATAGTGTTGGTGGTTTTAGGACTCTGGGCACTTTAGCACTGCTGTTCAGTGTAAAGTGCGTGTGCTCTCTGTGATAAATGTGGTAAGACTGGTCTACAGCGGTATCTCATATACCCAGGGCTGGTAAATTAAATGCTACTGGTGGGCTTGCAGCGCTAATTGCGCCACCCACCAAAGAAGCCTTTCAAACCTATCTCAGGCCTCTGCCATTTCAGGGCCTGTGTGCGCAGTGCTACTGCCGCTGTGACGTGGCACCTAAAGTGTGTGCCATGTCCGTGACCCCCCTTTTACTACATGTCAGTCACCCCTAAGGTAGGTCCTAGCTATGGGCAGGGTGCATTGTAGGTAAAAGATAGGACATGTACCTTAAGTGTGTGACATGTCCTGGTAGTGACAAACAGCCATTTTGGTTTCTCACTACTGTGGGGCTGCCCTCCCATAGGGATGCATTGGGGATTCCCTGATAAGTGTTTCAGTGGTAAACCCTGATATGAGAGGCGCAGTGTGGTCAAGTTTGGCATATTTGGAATAGTGATAATAAATGCTGCGCAATGGTGTGCGCAGATTTATTATAACTATTTTAGAAATGCCACTTTCAGAAGTTGGCATTTCTGTGTGCTATGTGTCTGCTTGCCTGATGTGAATTGCATGTCTGAATTGCATGTCTGGCTTTTGAGTGACAGGGGCTGGGAGGTGTGTGTGGCTCCAGGAGGGGCAGGGTGAGTCAGCGCTAGGCTGAATGGGACATCTACATTTTGAGTAGTGGGAGGAGAAGTCCCTGGTCCCTGAATAGGGCTGTGCCTAGCCTATACAATGCTGGCTACGCCCCCCTGTGGTGTGTCTGATGACGAGCCCCCACCTGACAAAGGGGAAGAGGAGCTTGGCAAACACAGTGCTCCAATTCCCCCCTGAACCAGTTTTGGCTGGTTCCCCTAAAGCCCTGAACTGCAGACAAAAGGAAATGGTGTATAAAAATAGGGGCTGTGACCCCATGAAATTGTTCAGTCTTGGTGTGCTGTTCCTGCCGGGGCGTGCTGCTGCTGGGACCCGGGGGGCCTGCCAGGAGGGCTTGCCTCACTGGGCCCTGCATTGCCCCCTTGGTTCCTAAAGGACTTTTGGGACCCTTTTGCTTGTGATCCTTCAGGACCTTTTTGCTGTATTCTGCGCCCTGCGAGCGCTTTATCCCAACTTTCCCCAAAAGAGAGGGAGAGCGTGATCTTCGCAGCACGGAGCGGCAGTTCGAGGGAATCCCGACGTGGGGATTCCCCGCATTTGTGGTGCTTCTTCGGCGGGTGCCCACCGCGCTCATTTGGATATTTTAATCGTGGGTGCCCACCCCACATGGCCGCTTTATACTTTTAAATCAAGAGGGAGCCTACCCCTCATTGCCTCATCTTGACAAGAATCACCGGTGCGGCCCCGAAACCGGATGTCAGGCAACGTGGTGCCTGACGTGGGGCGGGACTTCCGCTTCCCGGAGGGAAGCCCTGCGCTCACGGGAACGGCCGGAGGAGGAAGTCTACCAAGGCCGCCGAGAGCAGCGCGGGGCTCCCGTGAGCGAGGGAAGCCCCGCGCCAGTGCCGGCCGTGACGATGCAGAGTCCCGGGTCCCAGGAGGGGGCCCGGGTGAAGTCAACAGAGAATCCAGACGGGAGCCCACCCCGCGCTGGACATTGTGAGGAGAGGAGACCCGAGGAGACCCAGAGCGGCGCCAGCGAGTCCCGGTGAGTGGGGGCTCGAGTTGTGTGGTGCCGACAGAGGCACAGAGTCTGAGCGACCTGTCTGGCAGCGGGCCGCTCCAAGGCTTGGGGGCAGTTTCATTCATGAATAAAAGAGGCCCAGAGGGCCCCAGTGTCTTAGGGGCAGATCGAGGCACATTGTCGGTGCCTGGGCAGTCCTGCCAGAGAGCGGGCCGCCCCAACGATGGGGGCATGTTTAGTGCCACATGGGGGTCCAGAGGGCACAGAGGTGCCGGGCCCCCTTTATAAGAAGTGCCACAGCTGCGCCGCACCAGCGCGGGCAGCTGCAACGAGATGGGCATGAGTTTGAGAAGTCCCTGAGGGGGACACAGGAGGCACAGTGGTGCCAGGGCCTTCCCGTGATTCACAGCTGCGCAGCACTTAGTGGGCAGCTGCTACGTTTAGGCTTGCACCCTTGCGCACTTTCTTCGGCTGTATTGGCAGCCAGCCCTGACATTGGGACATAGGGCATTCCAGCCCTCTGAGAAGGCCAGTTGGCCTGGGGGGCAGTTTTGGTGACATTGGTAGAGCGCCAGGCTCTACCAAATTGCGTAATGTGTCTATTAGTAGGAGTGTTGCCAAAAGAGTGATTTAGGCCCATTGTATCTACACTAATGTGTTTATGCTGGTGATACCTAATGCGTACTGTGGTTATGCTAATGAGGTTATTGCATAATGTGTTTATGCTGGTGAGGCCCATTGCGTAATGTGTTTATGCTAATGAGGTTTGGGCCTAATGTGGGTTTATGTCTAATGCTAATAGGATAATGCTTAGGTCATTATGATACCAGTAGTTACTGGTTGTGTTTTATATTTGCATTTACTTACCTGATCTGACGGTTCTGACCATGGCCCGATTGGCCTGGTCCTGTATATAATTCCCCTGTGAATATTGCCCGTGCCAGTTGGCACAGTGTAAATGTGTGATTACGTTTCTAATGTGTTTTATGACAATACAAAGGCTATTTTTTATATAACCTTGTGTGGAGTTCCTTGTGTAGTGTGCCTAGTGTGTTGCTGCTGTGTGTGTGTGTTGCGCAAACGCTTTACACATTGCCTCCGGGATAGGCCTGACTGCTCGTGCCAAGCTACCAAGGGGGTGAGCCGGGGTTATCTTGGGTGTGTAACTCCCTTGCCCTGACTAGAGTGGTGGTTTCGGCCTGGCTTTGGCGCAAGCCTTAGCCAACCAGAAATCCCATTTCTAACAGTAGCGCTTACTGGGGAATGGTCTGATATGCCCCTTGCCATATGTGTCAGTTGTGTGAAGCCCCCTACTTTGTCGTGTTGTGTGAGTAGGTAATCAATTCTTGAGAAGGCACCATGTCACGCTGAGTAGTATGTGTATTGTCTCCCCTGGGGGTTGTGTGCCCTCCAGAGGTCTGCCAAGCTCATGGATGTCAGAAAGCTGGAAAAGATCTGTTCCCTCTTCTGGCCCACCTGCCCCTGGGAGTAGTCCAGATCGGGATCCAACACTGCATTGGCGTCTCCTCCAGCTAAAAGGATGCTTGTAGGAAGTCCCACCAAGAGCACGCAAATTTTCGGGAGAATGATTGTGTGCAGTCTTGGTGGTATGCAGAACGAGCAGAGTGCAAGAGGGCGCCCCTCCCATCTACCCACTACACCTACACAGCAGCCAGCATCATCGCACAAGGTTTTGTTAATGGTGAGGGGCAGTGTGTTGCTCATCAGAATGCCTACACCGTTGGCATCTGTCAAATATCCAGAGTGAGCCACCAGTTTATATCCAAAATGGTCTAGGGCCCTGTAGCGGTTCTCTTTCAAGTGTGTCTCTTGTAGCATTACTACGTCCGGGGAATGTCGCTTAATATTTTGTAGGACAAGTGTACTTTTAATTTTGTTCCCCACCCATTCACGTTCAAGGTCCAGGCTCGGATATTGGTGGTTTCACCTTTTATCTTGGAAGTGGCGGTTTGCAGTTGTGGAGTGTCCCCCCTTCATGGTTAACCCAGTGTCCACATGCGTCATATTGCAGCTATTTCTGCCTTGAGCAACAGCTAAAATGCTAACAACAAAATTAAACAGTTTCCCCGACTCCCCCCTCCCTGTATCTCTGCTAGGTGAATTAAAAAAACAACAACTCCCCAACATGCAGAGTGCCTGTCGCCCAAACTGTGCTATGATAACTATTGTTGAGGGGTAGCGAACAAGCCGCCAGCATCAATAGGAGTGTTATTACTGGCGGAGGTAATAGAACCCCAACGCTGTCCCGTGAGAGAATATCTATTAACAATCCCTATATTTATGAAGGCATACTGAGAGAAGAGTCTCGAGTCTTTGCTTCAGCAGTTGACTCTTCACTGCTTGAAATCCCCACATTTAGTCTCTTTTCGTATTACAATCCCCTTGTCTCTCCGCCCCCCTCCCGCTAGTCAGAAAAGAAGGAGGAAAAAAAAAAACTTTAGTTGGTATTGATTGTCCCCTCCGATGGTCACTTATCTGGATTCTGCAGCTGGACGGAACCGTCAGGCGAGTCCTGTTCCTTAGTGGATGGTGACTGGGCTTTGCCTCCTTTCCGCCCAACCATCCGCCAGCCCTCCAGCCAGACCCATGATTCTTCCGGCGTTGTGAAAAAGTAGGATTTCCTCGGAAAGAACCTTTAGTTTTGCTGGGATTAGCATCATATATTTCACATTTTGTTCCCGGAGGGTTCGTTTCACTGCTTCGAAGGTGCGTCTTTGTCGTTGAACTTGGAGCGTGAAGTCAGGGAAGAATCGGATGGTGGCTTTTTCATATTGAAGGTCACCATGAGTGCGTGTCGCCGGCAGGATTGTATCCCTGTCTCTAAAGTTTAGTAAGCGGGCTATGATTGTGCGGGGGAGCCCCAGGGTGCAGGTGGGGTCCCAGTGTCAGGTGTGCTAGTTCCACAGAGAAAAGGGTGGACAGGCGCTTAGACTTAAGCTTATTAAGGATTAGGTCTTCAAGGAAGAGGTCCACTGATTTCCCCTCCATGCCCTCTTGGACACCTTCCACCCGGATGTTGTTGCGGCGCGCTCTGCCTTCCTGATCTGCCAGCCTGGCCAAGATTTCTGCCTGGTTTTTGGTTAGCGATGACATTTTTTCCTCCAGGCACTTCCTTTTATACGGTAAGCCTCCTATACTTATTTCGGCTGTCGACATTTTGTTTGCAAGCTTCCGGAAATCTGCCCTAAGTAAGTTGACTCCCTCTGTTACGGAGTCGAGTTTTGGTCCAAGAGTGCCCCTCCGGTCCCTGATTGCCACATTATGTCTCTTAGTGAAGGGTCTGGGGCTTGGTCTTCTTCTCCGGCTGACGCCGTGGTTCCGGTCACAACCCCTTAGCGGATCACTGCAACAGTGTACTTATCGATTTGGTTGGCCTGGCCTGGTCCTGTGCCCTTATTGCAAACCATTGCTGTTACCCTACGGTTGTCGCAAGCGGCCAGATGGCAGAGCTTGGTACAGTAATTGGTTTCTTCTCCTTCGTCCCTGCTCTATCCGGATTGTGTTGGTCCTGAGGGCTTCTGTAGGTCAGTGTTTAATATCACTGGGTACAACCGCAGGCCCTGTGGCTATAGCATCTCTGTGTTTTGAAAACTGAGCTCACCTCCTGTCTCTTCCCAGTGGGGGGTAGCCCTCGGGACTTCTTTGTGGAGGTATGGCTGGTCTGGATCGCCTGCGGGGGCCTGATGGTGTTGATTAGGCCCTCTACCTAGGCCCGTGGAACACAGGCGTCTGTAAGGCCCGCTAGGTCGCTTTCTCTGCCTGCCTGCTGCTGCGTGTGAGGAGCCCCGGTTGGGGGCCCCTGCTGCTGGCGCTCTCTTATGTGCTGGGTTATTTTATGGCCGCTCACCTGGTCAGGCCTCCCCACCGGCTTTTTGCGGAGATCTGGTGGCGCGTGCCATTGCTTCTCAGGGCTGACTCCGCACCTCCTCGTAGCATGATGCCCCCCCGGAGCCTGTATTTGAGTGTGTTGTGGATTATCTTTGGATGTTTCAATGCTTCGGTAGGGGGGAAATATGGTTGGCATATGCGAGGCACCCCATCAGGGGCCCCCGCTGCCGGTGCTGTCTCCCGCCCCAGGGTATTTTTACTGTTCATCCGGCCAGGCCCCCCAATGGCTCACCGCAAGGATCTGGCAGCGCGGGGCTTCACAAAGGCCGATGACGCGCCTTCACAATGTGCGATGTACCTCCACTTTGCACAATGCCCCCCAGAGCCTGTGAGTCGGGCAAATTGCAGGCTTTCTCTAATTGTTGTAGTGCTCTGCCAGAGGGGAAAATGTCTTCAGCGTGTGCGGGCTCCCTGTTGGGGCCACCGCTGCTGGCGCTCGCTTGCACGTTGGGATATTTTACCTCCACCCGCCCTGCTAGGCCTCTCCAACGGCTTCCTGCAGGAGTTAGGTGGCGTATTCCTGTAGCTTCTTAGGGCCCACGCCGCGCCTTCTCAAGGTGTGATACCCCCCGGAGCCTGTGGATTGTTAAGCTGCAGGCTTCTCCTAGCTGTATCTATGCTCCGGTGGGGGGGGAAGTATATCAGCGCAGCCAGCACTTACCTTAAAACAGTCAGCCTGCGTGGGAGTTCTGGCCTGCGTCTCTGGCTGTGGGCCCGAGTGGATCTCGGCCGCACCCACTGCGAATCTCTCTCCCACCTCCGGTCCAGGTTCAGGGGTCAATGCCTTAGACTGTGGGCACCAGGGACGCCGCCTCCACTGTGTTGGCTGGTTTGGTTTGTGATGCCAGGTGAGCGGTACAGGGCTCTACGCCCGCCTCTGGCAAGCGGGCAGAGCCATGTTGCCTGGGCGCGGCGTTCCGGTCTCCCTCAGTCGAGTGGTATTCCGCCTTCGATGGGATCCCTGCAGGTGGTGGAATGTCAGTCTCTCTTCCTGCCTTCTACTGTCTGCTGATATTCTCTCTCTTTCAGTCAGATTATGACGGATTTCCCCGGGCTATTAGCTGATGAATAGCGCAGCTCCATTAATGTGCGGCCATCTTCACTGGCTGCTGGCCACACCCCCTGCTCAGCATAATTTTTAGCACCAGTGGCAGGTATTGCAAGTGTTTATGGCTGTTTTGATCCAAGTAGGAATAGGAAGGAATAGAACATGGGCAGTCACTGTGTGGCTTTATTTTAAAGCCATGCTTTGATTTGCCGGGTTTATGTGACTGTCTCACTGGCAGAGAACACCTCATTGCAGTCAACAGTCGGCATTATGCACAATCTGCTGCCTCATCAAAAAGACAGCTGAGCAGATAGATTATTGTGTTTTTTTACCAGTATCGCCGGGCATAAAATTATAAATTAAGATACAAGCAGCTCTATTGGGTTTGCTTCAGGTTACTTTCCTTAGAGCAGAGATTTAAGCTCTCACCATATATTGATTTAAAAACAGTGCGCTCTGCGTCCTTGTTTTTTTTTTATACATGATGATGGCCTTACAATGGCTTTAATGTTTTCTAATTACACCTACCCTGTCATTGCTGTTTCAAGTTTTAAAATATTTCAAGATGTTCCATTCAGATTTGCTTTTCAGCATGTTGCATGTTAACCCATTTTAACACCAAAATTTGCTGTAAACTGCACAGTTTTATTCTATGTGTTTCAGATTTTTTTCTGGGAAAGCACTGACACTAGCATGTTTCGCTCACTCATCCATCACACTCACCAACAACCTTTACGCTCACCACTTTCAAAAGTCACTGGCCGCTACTGCCAGTGATCCCACACAGAAATGCGAGGGAAATGTAATTTTTTCAGGTGTATTTAAGGTTTTCAGGGTATTCTGGGTAAGAAAATGTTGGGGGATCCACACAAGCCACATCTCTCTGGACTCCCCTAGGTGTCTAGTTTTCAGAAATGTCTGGGTTTGGTAGGTTTTCCTAGAAAACCGCCGAGCCCGGGAACAAAAAAGAACATGACCTCTTTGCACGACCAGGTCGTTTTGAGATAGATTATTTTGATGTGTCCACAATACACTTTGGGCCATTCCCTGTCACAGGCACTTAGCCCACCCACACAGGTGAGGTAGCATTTTCATTGGGAAACCTGAGAAAATGCTGGGTGGTAGGAAATTTGTGCCGGCCCGGTGATCCCATAACTTTTCCACACAGAAATGTGAGGAAAATGTGATTTTTGATCTTTTAGCTAAATTTGAAGTTTGCAGAGGATTCTGGATAAGTAAGGTCCACACAGAGGGATTGATGAGAGCTCGACAGAGGCCCCACACCCTTTCTCAACCACTCTGCAAATGCACCTGAAAGTACCACACAGCGGGATTGCTGAGACCTCATCTGAGGTCCTGCCCCCTTTCTTAGCCACTCTGTAAACGCACCTCCCATTGCACTTCTTGTTGGGGGATTAAGTCTCCTTGGATGCTGAGGGTTGTTGCGGGCCAAGAACCCCCTATTGTTAACAACAGAAAGTCCCACACAGCAGGAATGCTGAGCAGAAGGGATTGGGGACCAAGTCTGGCATGTGATATATGCCAAAACACATGCCACAGCATGCCACATCATGTCACGTTTTTCAGACATGTTGTTTCAGGTTTAATTGTGTTAGAACCCCTCCAAAGTGCCAGTGAGTTATTCTAAAGACTTCTCTTTCACCTGAGTTAAATTATGAACAACATATAAAAACAAAACTATGGGGCCGATTCCGATCTCGGCCGGTAGGGCACCGAATCGGATTCGGCTTTACCGGATCCAATTCGGATGCCCTGTTTCCGACCTATTCGAACACCCGTCCGCGCGAGCAAGTACGATGCGAGCGTACGCGAAATCCCCGACCGTCTCGTTCCCGGCTCCGAACCGCTCCGACCGACTCGTACGGACTCGACTCGCACCACGCAATGGAGACGTTCCCCGACCGGGCAAGTACGATGCGCGCCTCGAACAGTTCGACCGACTCGCGCTGTCTGGCTCGAAAGAGCAGTCGGAGCCGGACTTCGGGGGTCTGTGTCGGACCCCCCTGTACGCGTAGCCACGCGAGTTGCACACAGGGGGGACCCATGTGTCCCCCCTACACATGCATGTACGGCGCGAGTCGCACCGACGCGTACCCGCTGTAGGGGGCGCCCTTGTTCGCGACGCACCCATTGAGTCAATGGGAGCCCGTGTACGCGTCGTATGACCGGCTCCCATTGACTTCAATGGGAGTCCGACCGAATCGAGTCCGATAGCATGCGTCCGCATCGTACTCGTTCGGTCGGACTGCTAGAGTCCGGTTCGGTCGGAAATCTCTCTGAATCCGACTCGGTCGGAGAGATTTCCGGCCCGAATCGGAATTGGCCCCTATGTATGTATAAATGGATAGTCTGTTGGTGGGACTTGAATCCTTGTCAAAATACTTATTAAGACTATGTACATACCACTACATCACTGAGTAGCTTGTTAACACTGCATGGCTAAACATTTTATCAACCCCTGCATAATACAGAAGTCCTTCTTCTATTTCCATGGTGATTTTCTTTTACATGCCACAAATCCACAGTTGCTATTCATGCTTTAAAAAAAATAAGTAACTCATTTTCTGACATGCTCTGTCTTGACGAAATAGGCCACAAATCTCCAAGACACTGCAAGGGGGCGATTAACAAAGGGACACTTTCATTTGGATTAAAAAAAAAATGGAAAGCAATATAAAAAACGGATTTCCCCAGATGTGGTTTGAACACTTGTCAAAAGCATTCATAACCCATGATAACTACCAACGTTCCATCTATTCTGGTGGTGGAATGTTTTAGCTCCATGCTTTTTATCATAAAAATAGTGTGCAATTTCTTCTTCTATTTCCATTGTGTTTTGTTTTTTACATGCCACAAATCCACAGTTCCTTTTCATGCTTTATAAATAAATACCCATCCTCTCTTACACTCTGACACTGGCCCCATGCATTTCGTTTTCTTCCACAATCTTCCTCTAACTCTCATTCAACAAATTAAGGGATTTCTTTTACAGCAAACCTTGTCTCCCCCCCACATGCCACAGCATGTCGCAAATGTTTGACATGGATTGGCATGACTAAATAGGCCACAAATCTCCCAGACATCAACTAGGGGATGACTTACAAACGGACACTTTCATTTGGGTAAAGTAAAAAAGAACTAAGGAAAACAATATAAAAAATGAATTTCCCCAGATGGGATTTGAAACCTTGTCAAAAGCATTCATAACCCATGACAATCAAGGCCCAGATTTACTAACATTTTGTTTGTGGTTGTGCCACTTTTTGGCGCAGCCACCATTCAAAATGCTATTCAAGATTGAGAAAGCCACTCAAGGACTGATTTGTGTCACCTTGCGTGGCTCTGTAAGAAAGAAAATGTTTCACGCTGTGTTACACTGTATCAGGTTGATGTTAGTTGGGTGGACCATGAGCATTTCCATACACCCACCTCTGTTTTTAACGCAAATCATGATTTACTGAAGGTAGTAAACCTGAGTTTATGCGCAAATCGTGCCCCTACCCGAGATGGGGTAATGGGAAGAAATAGCTTCATTTCTCATTGTTACTTCCTCTTTCCATTTGTGCTTCCTTCTGCAGCACATATTAAAAGGGATATGCCTCTTAGTATTGCTTTTTGTGCAGGAAGGTATGCCTTCCTGCAGAAAAACAATAAGTGCCCATAATACATGCACCCTTGCATTAGGCACAAAGCTGTCCGCATTGACGCAAGCCAGCCACAAGTGCACCAGTGTAGGTAGAGAGCTGAACCGCACCATATGTTTGTAATGTGGTACTGTTCAGGTCTTTCCCATTCTCCTATCGCAGCACAGCAACTTGCCTTGCTGCATTATAGTGTGTTCACTTTTGGAAAATCTGCCAATAAATTTTGACATGTCCTAATTTTTATGGGCAGAAAGGCCTACATAGGCGTGATTTGTTAATATTTAAAAGAAAAGTTCTGACCGGTGAAAAGTGGTTACTTTGATAGGTAGAATTGTAATATTTATACTGTCACACTCAGGCTATAATGGTAGGCAATTGCCCCTCTTTGTATGGTCACCCCCACTTTTTGCACCACATTCTGATGGTCAGGACTCTGATAGTGCACAAGAGTCTGATGCCGAGACCCCAGTGCCTGTGCTCTGTCCTAAAACTGTTATGTTTGACTTGGTAACCCCAAATTGGCAAACGCTTTGAAATCTTATTAGTCCCTAGTATATGTTCCCAGGAGTACCCAGGGCATTTGTATTAAAGGAGGCCCAGGGCTGCAGCACGGTTTTGTGATCACTCTCAGGAGTTAGAAACAAAGGCTGGGCAGGAAGAAGGTCACACATCCCTCCTCCCAGCAGGCTAGTGAAGTGGACATCAGAGCGGTGAGCTTCAAAGGCTGCACCACCTCAGACATGCATCTGGGTTGTCCCCCTGAGGAGGAAACAGTCCTCCCCTTGCCCCAGGTGTGCTTGCACCCAGCAGGGTGGGAAATTGGCTATGCAGGAGGTATAGATCCCCAGGATGGCTGGCCACACCTCTAGTGTGGGCAGCCTGGTCTATACACCTAAAATTAAATTCTGTCATCTTTAAAAGGGCAGAAATAGTTGGTTCTGGGTAGAGAAGGTGACCTACACCCCCAGATGTGGTCACCTATGGGGCTTCAGGGACTAGCTGCCCATTGGCTTCTGGCTCCCACATCCCTAGCTTCCCTAAATGTAAGATTTAAGGGATCCATTGGCACCAGAACCTTACATCTGAACAACTTACTTTAAAAAAGGACCAAGAGGAGGCCCATGTATCCCACAAAACAGGACTTTGCCCACCAGCCAAAAGCAAAAGAGGGATTCTTCTTCCTGGAGGCAACAGACTTGGAACTGAGTGAATGACCCTTGTCCTTGCTTACAACTCAACACTCCTGAACAGAGGGACCCCTGTGGAAGCCAGAAGCACCACCAGTCTCCCCTGGACTAGGGCCACGAGTCCTTGGAAACTGCAGGTAAAAACACTCACAGGCTCCAAGTCGCTGGCCATCAGGCCCTCTGAGGGATCGCCCAAATCCAGGTGGTCCAGTGCATTGTGGGAGTTGTAGTCTCGCCTGCCCAAAAGTTTCAGGCCACTATGTTACTCCCCCAGACCCAGTAAAGTTTCAGAAGCTTTTGGTTGTGCTTACTGCTTCCAAGGCTTGCTGGTCACTAATCTGGAAACCAACCCCCACACTCGATGCTGCGTCTACAGAGCACACTCCGCAACCAACATCCAATGTCAGCAGCTGTGTACCTGTTGTGTTTTTGCATTTTGTTTCTTGCAGCTTCGTGTAAAATCAGCACCAACTGCAGCTCCCGTTCAGCACCAAGGCAGAACCAGAACAATTCTGCACGTGAACTCCATGGGCCACGTAAAGTTGATCTGACTGTTGTGATCTGGTCCTGGGGCCCGCATGCCCTTAACCCTATCATGGTTCCAAGTAACTCAGGCCTGCAAGTGACCGAGTGTCACTAGTGGAGATTGCTATTGACCGCAATGTTATTTTGTCTATGTATTTTTCTGCACTAATTTAATATTGCTTCAAACATCTATAACTTCGGTGTTATGTATGCTATTCCATTCATTTTGGTGACTTAGGGGCTCATTACGATGGCGGAGGGCCCACCACCGCCAGCCGGTCGGTGGCGGGCCCTCTGCCATCGTACTGCTGTTTTCCCCCACCATATTGTGATGGCATGGGGAAGGGTTGGTAAAGCGTGGTGGTTGTAAAGACCACCCGCCACGGTTCTGACTGGTGGTCCTTTTCCGACCACCTGTCAGAACCAAAACATTGGCTGACATTGCGGCGGTGCCATGCAGGCACCGCCGTAGGGATTATGATATCCCTTGCCTCCGTTCGTTTTGCGGCGGACAACCTGCTGCAAAACGAAGGGCGGAAACGGATTTGGGGGCCCGTAGCGGGCCCCCCTCAATCCCAGGTGCAGGGACATGTACCCTCGGGGGCACCTATGGTGCCCCCCTACATATCCCTGCCCCATGTGGCAGGCACCGCAGGGTGCCTGCCACGTAGTGCAGGGATGTGTCTGCACCCTCTATTTTACATTGTGGCGGGGGCTGCTGACCGCATCCCCGCCACAATGCAAAATATAGGTGATGCGACCGCCGTGGTGGCGGTCGCATCGTGATTAGGATTGTGGAGAGGCCGCCTCATAGGCAGCCGGTCCCAATCCGTATCGATGGCAGACAGACTAAAGTCCATCCGCCATCGTAATGAGGCCCTACATTAAGATAAAAATCCACTCAATTCTTATAAATTGGTGTCAAATTTCTCTCCACTCATGTACATTACTTATCTTCCATGTTCCTCGAGTAAAGCCTGGCTGCCCTTTGCCACTCTACTTACTAGGACTGAGATAAGGATTTATTAGTGTGAATCCAAGGACCATTTTTGGGGTATGGAGATATGGAGATAGCATCCCTTGGTAACACTCCCCAGCTATGCCATATAATATTCCACTTTTTTACAGGTAGGCCCAAAGCCATGTTTTACACCATACATTTAGTGGATGGCACAATAGGTGCTGCAGTCCAATAGTGAAATGTAACTTGCAGGCCCTGGGTACACCTTGTACAACATGCTAGCGGCTTAGAGGTAAGGCAAAATATGCCAATAAGGAGCATACCAATTTCCTCATATTGAAAGGAAGAGAACAGGCACTTCTCCACCGGGTAACAGGTGTAACATTTACAGAGTTCTACAGCCAGCAAAAACAGCAATGGCAATGCAAAAGATGCTCAGTTCATAAAGATAAATCACACATTTTATTTTGTACCAACATACTTAATTTTACTTGTAGAAATTATCTACAGGTTTCAAGCAAAATATCGAGGTCAAACATATCGTCATCCTATACTTAAAATGGTAAGTACAAAAAATATTGAAAAAAAATTGATGTCAATAATAGCGTTGTATTAAATATAATTTTTTAAATGTATATAAAATAAAAAAATAAATGTTAAATATATTAAATTGTAATACTAATTCAAAAAAATAAAATAGATTAAATATATATTTTAACAAATATAACAAATAAACTTAATTTCAAAAAAGCTAAACACACATATATAATAACTAACATATATATTTACAAATGTCTACTTGAAAACAATTATTAAACTAAAAAGTTTAATTTATATTATAATAACATTTTTGTTAAATAATATAAAAATATAACAAATAAATATATATAAATATACATATACCAATAACATAAAATCTTTAAAAAACAAACCGTTCTAATTAAAGTAAAAAAGTAAACAATTTAAAATTCTTAAAATTTTGTAACAATTATTTCACACATTAAAACCATTATTAATTAAAAATATGATTTTAAATAAACAAAAACATAATAATATAAATTATAACAATATAAAACAAATGATAAATTATAAAATTAAAATACATATACTATTTCCATGACAATTTATACAGAACTATGCAAAATATTACAGTAAATGCATACAAAACGTACTACTCCCACTTCACACAACGCAAAAAAAATAAAACTGGGTAAAATTTACAAATCTCCCTCCAGTAAATGCAACAGTAGTAAAAGTGTTTGTTTGCAGATAGGTAATTATTACTACATTCCAGCCAGTACAACAGTAGGGAAACTGGTGGAGTGTGGAGGGGTAAAATTTACCATTCCTACTCCAGTCAGTACAACAGGAGGGAAAGTGTTGAATTGCAGAGCAGTAAAATATACTTTTTCCATTCCAGTCAGTAAAACAGTAGAGAAATTGTTAGATTCTGGAGGGGGAAAATGTAATATTCCTATTCCAATGAGTGCAACAGTAGGGAAAGTGTTGGATTGCGGAGGGGTATCATTTACTATTCCCACTCCAGTCAGTACAACAGTAGGGAAAGTGTTGGAAAGCGGAGGGGTACAATTTACTAACCCCCACTCCAGCCACTACAATAGTAGGGACAATGTTGGATAGAGGAAGGGTAAAATGTACTATTCCCACTTCAATGAGTGAAGCAGTAGGGAAAGTGTTGGATTGCAGAGGGCTAAAATTTACTATTCCCACGTCAGTCGGTATAACAGTAGGGAAAATGTTGGATAGCAGAGGGGTAAAATGTACTATTCCCACTCTACTCAGCACAACAGTAGAGAAAGTGTTGAATTGAGGAGGGGTAAAATTTACTATTCCCACTCCAGTCAGTGCAACATTAAAAACAAACAAAATGTCTTGAACAAAATAAAATGATTTCAAAAACAAAGTAAATAAGAAAAATATAAATATGTTGTTAAAAAAAATACAAATATATTTAATATTAACCCTTTGCGTGCATCAGACGGCCGGGAGCCCCGTCCGACGTCACAGTGAGCGTGTGCGTCGGATGGCTCCCGGCCATCCTAGCACCCACCCACAGGGGAAGCGCTGGCGCTCCCCCCGTGGGCCGCCTTTCAAGCTGCCCCCACTGGGGAAGGCAGGGGAAGCCCTTCCGCTGCCCCCCACCCCCTCCACGTCATCCAATGATGTCAGCGCGGGAGGCACGCTGATGTCATTAGAGGATACCGGACAGAAATGTGTGGGTTTGGTAGTTTCCCTAGATGGCCGCCGAGCCCAGGGCCAAAAACCCAGGTGACCCCCCCTTGCAAAAACAGGTTGTTTAGTGATAGGTACTTTTGATGTCTCCTCAATACGTTTTGGGCCCTTGCCTGTCGCGGGTACTTGACCCACCCACGCGAGTGAGGTACCATTTTTATCGGGAGACCTGGGGGAATGCTAGGTGGTAGGAAATTTGTGGATCCATGCAGATTCCAGAACTTTCCCACACAGAAATGTGAGAAAAATTTGATTTTATCTGCTAAATTTGAGGTTTGCAGGGGATTCTGGGTAGGAAAACGTTAGGGGGCCCATGCGAGCCATACCTCGCTGTACTCCCCCAGATGTCTAGTTTTCAGAAATATGTGGGTTTGGTAGGATTCCCAAGATGGCCGCCGAGCCCGGGGCCAAAACCCAGGTGACCCCCCTTGCAAAACCAGGTTGTTTTGTGATAGGTAATTTTGATGTGTCCTCAATACGTTTTGGGCCCTTGCCTGTCGCGGGAACTTGACCCACCCACGCGAGTGAGGTACCATTTTTATCGGGAGACCTGGGGGAACGCTGGGTGGTAGGAAATTTGTGGATCCATGCAGATTCCAGAACTTTCCCTCACAGAAATGTGAGGAAAATGTGTTTTTTTTTACAAAGTTTGAGGTTTGCAAGGGATTCTGGGTAACAGAACCTGGTGAGAGCCAGACATATCACCCCATACTGTATTACCCTGGGTGTATAGTTTTTAAAAATGTATAGGTTTGCTAGGTTCCCCTAGGTGCCGGCAGAGCTAGGGTACAAAATCTACAGCTAGGCACTTTGCAAAAAAAGGGTCTGTTTTCACTGTGAAAATGTGGTGTGTCCACGTTGCGTTTTGGGCCGTTTCCTGCCACGGGAACTTGGCCTACCCACACAAGTGAGGTACCATTTTTCTCAGAAGACTTTGGGAAATGTGGGGTGGGTGGAATTTTGTCGATCCACGCATATTCTAGAACTTTCCACCACAGAAATTTGAGGAAAATGTAGTTTTTTTGACAATGTTTTAGGTTTGCAAAGGATTCTGGGTAACAGAATCTGGTGAGAGCCAGACAAGTCACCCCATCCTGGGTCCCCCTGGGTGTCTAGTTTTCAAAAATTTATAGGTTTGCTAGGTTTCTCTAGGTGCCGGCAGAGCTAGGGTTAAAAATCTACAGCTAGGCACTTTGCAAAAAAAGGGTCCGTTTTCACTGTGAAAATGTGGTGTATCCATGTTGTGTTTTGGGCCGTTTCCTGTCGCAGGCACTAGGCCTAACCACACAAGTGAGGTACCATTTTTCTCGGAAGACTTTGGGGAATGCGGCTGGGTGGATTTTTGTGGATCCACGCAGATTCCAGAAGTTTCCACCACAAAAATGTGAGGAAAATGTGTTTTTGTTTTACAAAGTTTGAGGTTTGCAAGGGATTCTGGGTAACAGAACCTGGTGAGAGCTAGACAAGTCACCCCATCTTGGATTCCCCCGGGTGTCTAGTTTTCAAAAATGTATAGGTTTGCTAGATTTCTCTAGGTGCCGGCAGAGCTAGTGTTCAAAATCTACAGCTAGGCACTTTGCAAAAAAAGGGTCAGTTTTCACTGTGAAAATGTGGTGTGTCCATGTTGTGTTTTGGGCCATTTCCTGTCGCTGGCACTAGGCCTACCCACACAAGTGAGGTACCATTGTTCTTGGAAGACTTTGGGGAATGCAGGGTAGGTGGAATTTTGTGGATCCACGCAGATTCCAGAACTTTTCACCACAGAAATGTGAGGAAAATGTTTTTTTTTTTACAAAGTTTGAGGTTTGCAAGGGATTCTGGGTAACAGAACCTGGTGAGAGCCAGACAAGTCACCCCATCCTGGATTCCCCTGGGTGTCTAGTTTTAAAAAATATATAGGTTTGCTAGGTTTCTCTTAATTCCAGCAGAGCTAGGGTTCAAAATCTACAGCTAGGCACTTTGCAAAAAAAAGGGTCAGTTTTCACTGTGAAAATGTGGTGTGTCCACGTTGCGTTTTGGGCCGTTTCCTGTCGCGGGCACTTGGCATATCCACACAAGTGAGGTACCATTTTTCTCAGAAGACTTTGGGGAATGCGGGGTGGGTGGAATTTTGTGGATCCACGCAGATTCCAGAAGTTTCCACCACAGAAATGTGAGGAAAATGTGTTTTTTTTTACAAAGTTTGAGGTTTGCAAGGGATTCTGGGTAACAGAACCTGGTGAGAGCCAGACAAGTCACCCCATCCTGGATTCCCCTGGGTGTCTAATTTTAAAAAATGTATAGGTTTCCTAGGTTTTCCTAGGTGCCGGCAGAGCTAGGGTTCAAAATCTACAGCTAGGCACTTTGCAAAAAAAGGGTCAGTTTTCACAGTAAAAATGAAGTGTGTCCACGTTGCGTTTTGAGCCGTTTCCTGTCGCGGGCACAAGGCCTACCCACACAAGTGAGGTACCATTTTTATCGGGTAACACAGAATCGTTGAGCAACTGTTATTACCTGTTGACTTTCGATGCATTTCTGCCTTCCAAATGAAAGACAATGTGTAAAAAAGAAGTCACTTTGAAAAATGTCCTATAATTCTCATGCTAGTATGGGCACTCACAATTTCGGAAATGGGCAAATAGCTACTGTTTCTAAACTCTATATTTTGTTCCAATTTCATAAATACATGGGTGTCTTTCATCCCGATTTTTCACTGTATATATTTTCCCAAATGAATTGCTATATACCCGGTACATAATAAAAAACCATTGCAAGACGTTGCTCAGTTATTGGCTCTGGGTCCGTCGGGTTCTTGGTGAACATACAAGTCCTATATATCCGCACAACCAAAAAGGTCCAGCATATGTAACGGTATATTGCTTTAAAAAATCTGTCACAATTAAAAGAAGTTACAGGTGAAAACGTTGGCACAAAGGGCTGTTTTTTTAACTCATTTTCAATTTTTCCTATTTTCAACTGTAGTTTCTATAAAGAAACCTTGAAGGATCTACACAAATGACTCCTTGCTGAATTCAGAATTTTGTCTACTTTTCTAAAATGTATAGCTTTCCAGGATCCATCATTGCTTTCATACCCATTCCTACCTTTAACTGGAAGAAGGTTGAAAGCACAAAAAATAGCAAAAATAGGCTATGTCCCAGTAAAATGTCAAAACTGTGTAAAAAATGTTGGTTTTCTGACAAAAGTCGGTCAGTCCCTGAAATCTGGTAAAATGGTGATTTCAACCCCACAAACTCTTTGTTGATACCATTTGCAGGGAAAAAACCAGACGCTTTCATTTGCAGCACTTTTTTCCAATTTTTCCCCCCAAAAACCAAAATTTAGCTGTATTTTGGCTAATTTCTGGGTCCCCACCAGGGAAATACACAAACCCTGGGTACTTTTACTATCCCCGTGATGATGCAAGAAAAGGACTTAAATTTGGCGTGGATACCTTATGTAGTCAAAAAGTTACAGGGGCCTAAGCGGGAACTACCCCAAATAGCCAAAAAAAGGCTTAGCACGGGGGGGTGAAAGGCCTAGCAGCGAAGGGGTTAAAAATAAAAACATATTACAATGTTAAATACATATCACAAATATCTAAAAATATTATTATAAATAAAATTCACAAATATTTTTCATATAAATAAACATTTTTATTTACAAATATTCATTAACAAACAAATATTTATTACATAAATTTAATTTACTAACTTCCCACCTTGTAACTCCACAAAACTCACAACCTTCACCTCACACTTAACTATAAAAAGATATATATTTACACTGTTAATATTATTAACTCTCAACAAACCAATTATCATTAATTAAATATTTATTATTAAGGGATTATAATTAATGTACTTCCCACAATATACCCTTAAACAACACATAACACACTCAAAAACGTAATTATTCAATTAACATAATTATTTATCAAATTAATTTTTATTAATTAAAAAAATTATTAGTAATTACTTTAAATTAATTTACTTCCCACCCATACCCCTACAAAACCCACATCCCACATCTAAAATAAAAAAAAATGTAATTGCGCAATTAACAAAATTAATTAACAATTAAACAACTATTATTTATTAAAAACTAAAGGCCCTATTACAATGCCGGTCAGACGAGCGTCCGACCAGTATCAAAGAGGAAGCGGGACCGCCCGACAAGGAGTCGGCGGTCCAGCTACCCTTATAATGATGCGACTGCCTGCACAGTGGTCCAAAAGAGTATACTTTCCATTATGGCTTGTGCTACGAGCCGCAGCACAATACGCAAGAGGTAATATACACTTTGGAAACACCCATGCACCGCGTTGAAGGCACCATGCGGAGCGTGACATGTGATACATGGATAATTAGGGGGCACCAGAGACCCATAGCAGATGGCCACAAGGGACAGAGGCCCTGGTAGGGGCCCTAAACGACCCTTTCGGCCAGCCTTTTACATGTCGGAAGAACTGACATGAAAAGGCTGGCGGAAAGGTGGATCGTAATTCCCATGGTGGTGCCTCAGATGTCACTGCCTCCATTGTAGGGAATGCGATCAGACCGACTGCCCGAAGGCCTCCTTGAGCCAGTTGGATGCTGTCGGTCGGTCCCTCCACCAATGCGGTCCAACCCACTGCATCGTAATGCCATGACGGGCTGTTGGTGGCAGTCCCACCGAAATCAAAATCAGGCCCTAAATATTAATTCAATAAATTGAATTAACTTCTCACCCTTTACCCCTATAAACCCCACAACCCACACCTAAAATTAAACTTAAAAAAATGAGTAACATAATTTAAATAATTGTCAATTAAATAATTAATAGTATTTAACAACTAATTATCAATTAATTAAAATTAATTTGCTCCCCACCCCACAACCCGCACCTAAACAAAATTTAATTAAACAAGTAACATAAATATCAATTAATTAATTATCATTAATTGACAACTAATTAATAATTAATTAAAAATAAATTACTTTCCACCCTTTTCCCTTATAAACCCCAAAACCCACAACAAAATTAATGACACAATTAACATAATTAAATAATTATCAATTAATTACGTAATATTAATGAACAACTAATAATCAATTAATTACAAATAAATTACTTCCCACCCTTTACCCCTATAACCCCACAACATGCACCTAAAAAAATTACACAATTAACATAATAATGATCAATTAATTAATTAATATTAATTAACAACTAATCATTAATTAATAAAAAATAAATTACTTACCACCCTTAACCCCTATAAACCCCACAACTGGCACATAAAATGTACATAAAAAAATTATTAGCACTATTAACATAATTAAATATCAACCAAATAAATAACATTGAATATGAAGTAATCATTATTTATTTATAATTAAATTAATTCCCACCCTATACCCCTATAAACCTGAAACAGAACTAAAAACACAAAATTAAATTAAATTAAATTTAATAACTACTTCAAATGTAACAAATATATAAAAAAACATAAACAATAAATATGCAAAAAAAAGACATCATATACATTTAAAATATATACTAAAATACATACCAGCAATCAGAATACATTATTTTAAACAACTAAGGACTCCTTACGATGTCGGGCGGATGCACTGTTTCGGGGAAGGACCCGCCGGACCATAGGTGAAGAGAGCATGGGGAAGTCCACTTTTTATGTTTACATCACAATTTGTATTTAACTTTTGCCATCAACCATGATTACCACCCGTGATCAAGGCGTGCAGATGCCAAAAAGCGTTTGGTTTGTTTGGCTACAGAGTTTCTGCAATATGGTGAAAAGGAAAATAATTGGGGCTTCCTCAGGCCCTGACACGCACCTGGCTGCTGGATCCTGGTGCTTCTGAGGTTTGTGTTTCCGATATATATATATATATATATATATATATATATATATATATATATATATATATATATACATATATACACATATATGTGCGTGTGAGTATATTTATATATCACCTATTGGCGGTCACCAGTAGGTAGTTATATTTAGGACCTAGTTTCCTTAGGAAGAGCGTTTTTTCATTTGCCAATAACTTTGGTGCCATTTAACAAATCTTCATAAAAATTTAAAAACTGATATGATGCTTACTTCAGCTGCTATCTTGAAAGCTTCCCCCATGTTAATTTCCATAGGACCTTTAAGCATGGCTACAGCCTGAACTGCTGAGCGGAATTCCACCAAATTTGGCAGGAAGGTAGATTTGGTCCATGGAAGTGCCTTGTTGTGATCTGGTGTAAATCCGTTCAGTAGTTGCGGAGTTATTGAAAGGTTTTTCAGATATACAACTGGGGATGCAGAGGATCCGTGACCCCTCCACAATGACGTCAGTAGTCACCAATACAAATGGCAAAGTGTAAAACAGATATATAGACATATTTTACAGAATGTTTGAGTCTAGCTGTCTAATAACATAATGGTTTAACTTTTATTTTAACATCACATTTGTAAATATCAACAGTTTCAAAAAATAACTTTCGACATTGGAACTCATGAATAGAATGTAACTACCAAACAAAGAACTTTCATTGGTTTACACAGTCTTACAGCTAAATTTGCACAATGCACAATATGTGACAAGACATTGTCAAGGGGTACAAATAAAAGATATTCTTGCAGGACTACTTCCATGCTTTACCATCTAAAAACATACTATGTCAATCATCTAAAAGAAGCAAGAAGGCAACGCGAGGCTGACGGACCCTCAACATCAATAGCAGCCGCAACAACACTGGGCAGAGAGTCCTTTCAGAGGTCCAATTTCAATTTCAAGATTTGGCTCCAGAGTTTTCCCAGATGGCATCATACTGCATGGATTGTGGAGTTGTAGTGAGTGCTGGAGAGCAGTCCATAACAGCCCTTCACAATGCTGCAAAGAATCATAAATGTTGATGCTTTTTTATTTTTGGCCCTTCATAGTTTTTCTACATTAGCAGGCATTTTATTATCTTCTAATATATTGTAACATTACTTACATATACCTTGCCTTATGGACAAGTCACAGCGTTCCTCTACAAATAAATACACAGCTAACTTTTGGCAGTTAACATTATTTTTTTTCTTCACTTTTTAAATATAAGTCAACAGTCCGTGTTTGACTGTTGTAGTGAGTATGTCGACAACATATACAAACATACTCTGGTTTTTCAGACTACACTGTTAAATTTTGTGATCTCTTCTTCAAAACTATCAACTGTAATATTTGTGTCCTGTTCTGCAACTCCTCCTCTTAACAAATGTTCATTTTACTTAGAATCCTGCTCCGGACCAAAGAAATGAAGCTGCACATCATCACTAACCTTTTCTACATCTGCCACAGTACCTTGAAAAAGTGTTCTATTCATTTCTCCTAAACATAAAACATGAGTGTTCACATAGTACAGCCTCCTAACTAAAGTTTGCATTGTTGAGTGTTGTACAGCTAACATCCTGAAATGATGAAAGGTGCTTTGGCACACTTTCTTTGATAAACAAGCTAGTGAGTCTCCCTGCAAATTTTTATGCTTTCTAATCTTGCAAGGATCCAATCCTTGTAAAGTACTCATTTTGTGTTTTAGACTTTGCCTTGGAAAGATACGCAGAAAATTCCTTCATATATCAATCGATTGCTGTTGAATACTACAAACACTACTACAATTTCATTTGTATACAGACGCCTGGCTTCGCCTTTCTTGTACCTCTTCTCCAATTACTTCTTCTACTTTTCTAGGTACCATCCCCTCCTTCGCTATAGGAGTGCCATTGTTCATTTTGTACTAACATCTTAAACACATACCCTTTGATAGATACAGCTCATCTCATATATTTTTTCATATCACTTTGATACTCTTTTTAATCAAACTCCCATATACATCTTCATTTCTAATGCAATGTTTTTTTAATAACTAAAGGTTTATGTACATACCAGTGAACTGAGTTTGTAGATAATGGGGTCGATTCCGATCTCGGCCGGAAGCGCACCTAACAGTATTCGTCCGGAAAACATACCAGCCGAACGCGTGTTTTCCGACCGACACGAACACTCAACCGAACGAACAAGTACGATGCGCATAACAGCCCAGATTCCGACCGAGCCGTACTTACCCAATCCAGCTCCTGTTCTCCGCCCGAGCCGGATCCGTAAACGCCGAATCGAGTCGCACGGACCCAAATACACAGCACCTTCCGGCCGGACTAGTACGATGCGTCTTCCGTACGCGCTGAACTCGTCGCTACGTCCGGCACGTTTCAGCATCCGGGAGAGCCGCACATAAGCTCCGATTCGCGCCACAAGAAGATCCACGGCTACGAGACGAACAAGCCAGCGACGAGTACGAGTCGAAGACACGCGAAACCCGAACGAGACGACCCAACCATGAATCCCATCGCGCAGGTCCTACCTATACTCTACATCTATTACCGGGACCGGTTCGGACGCGTACGGCGCAGACGGTAAGTCAAACACCAACAATACAAACTAACTACACGGACCCCAAAATATGTCACACACACACAGGGAAGCACAAATGACGTACACTAGCAACAGCACAATCATAGGGGTGGGATGGGCATCACCAATGCCATTCACACCCATAGGGGCCTGGATGCCTGCCACTACCACCACCCCTACTCTCGGGGGCCTGGATGCCTGTCACTACTACCATCCCCACTCATGGGGGGCAGGATGCCTATTACTACTACCATCCCCACTCATGGGGGGCAGGATGCCTATCACTACTACCATCCCCACTCATGGGGGGCAGGATGCCTGCCACTACCACCACCCCTACTCAGGGGGGCCTGGATGCCTATCACTACTACCTTCCCCACTCATGGGGGGCAGGATGCCTGCCACTACCACCACCCCTAATCAGGGGGGCCTGGATGCCTATCACTACTACCATCCCCACTCATGGGGGGCAGGATGCCTATCACTACTACCATCCCCACTCATGGGGGGCAGGATGCCTATCACTACTACCATCCCCACTCATGGGGGCCTGGATGCCTATCACTACTACCATCCCCACTCATGGGGGGCAGGATGCCTATCACTACTACCATCCCCACTCATGGGGGGCAGGATGCCTATCACTACTACCATCCCCACTCATGGGGGCCTGGATGCCTATCACTACTACCATCCCCACTCATGGGGGGCAGGATGCCTGCCACTACCACCACCCCTACTCAGGGGGGCCTGGATGCCTGTCACTACTACCATCCCCACTCATGGGGGGCAGGATGCCTATCACTACTACCATCCCCACTCATGGGGGGCAGGATGCCTATCACTACTACCATCCCCACTCATGGGGGGCAGGATGCCTGCCACTACCACCACCCCTACTCAGGGGGGCCTGGATGCCTGTCACTACTACCATCCCCACTCATGGGGGGCAGGATGCCTATCACTACTACCATCCCCACTCATGGGGGGCAGGATGCCTGCCACTACCACCACCCCTACTCAGGGGGGCCTGGATGCCTGTCACTACTACCATCCCCACTCATGGGGGGCAGGATGCCTATCACTACTACCATCCCCACTCATGGGGGGCAGGATGCCTGCCACTACCACCACCCCTACTCATAGGACGGGTAATGCATGACACAACCAGCATACTCCCACATAAGGAATCACAGAAAATTACATCCACCCAAACAACATGACAAGCGTGTCTAGTCTATGTCAAATGCCTAAAACACTAAACATGACAATGAACATACAATGTGACCCACTATCACATGTGTCACACATAAAAGTGTGTGGCCTCCACAATACAAGCCGACCATGGCCACTGTGGCAATGGGGCCCAAAGCCCCATCACCACAGTCACCAAAAGGTAAGTGTGGGGTCCATGGGGCCCAAAGCCCCATCACCACAGTCACCAAAAGGTAAGTGTGGGGTCCAAGGCTGATGCACCTTATGATCAGTGTGGCAATGGGGCCCAAAGCCCCATCACCACAGTCACCAAAAGGTAAGTGTGGGGTCCAAGGCTGATGCATCTTTTGATCAGTGTGGCAATGGGGCCCAAAGCCCCATCACCACAGTCAACAAAAGGTAAGTGTGGGGTCCAAGGCTGATGCACCTTTTGATCAGTGTGGCAATGGGGCCCAAAGCCCCATCACCACAATCACCAAAAGGTAAGTGTGGGGTCCAAGGCTGATGCACCTTTTGATCAGTGTGGCAATGGGGCCCAAAGCCCCATCACCACAGTCACCAAAAGGTAAGTGTGGGGTCCATGGGGCCCAAAGCCCCATCACCACAGTCACCAAAAGGTAAGTGTGGGGTCCAAGGCTGATGCACCTTTTGATCAGTGTGGCAATGGGGCCCAAAGCCCCATCACCACAGTCACCAAAAGGTAAGTGTGGGGTCCATGGGGCCCAAAGCCCCATCACCACAGTCACCAAAAGGTAAGTGTGGGGTCCAAGGCTGATGCACCTTTTGATCAGTGTGGCAATGGGGCCTAAAGCACCATCACCACAGTCACCAAAAGCTATGTGTGGGGTCTAAGGCTGATGCACCTTTAGATCAGTGTGGCAATGGGGCCCAAAGCACCATCACCACAGTGATCATAAGGTAAGTGTAGGCATGGTAAAAGCTGCCAAAGACAAACTGTATGGATGAATCCTGGTCACACAACAACTAAAACATCTGTGGCATAGTAGTGCTTGTGTCCCATTGCAACATAGATTGGGCGAGGCTAACAGTGCAGTGTCACAGAAACATCGTTTTGGCCATGTGCATACAAACATCACACATGGGGGACCACATTGTCAACAATCAGCCAATTACACAATGACAGAAGTGACCATCATGATGCTGACCCACATATCTGCACCAATGGACACACAAATGTTTATAACCTGTGGAGACTGTCGATGTCAGGTGAACATATACCATACCATGGCAGCAATGGGACATACAAACCATGATCATTGTGCTGACTGATGACCTAGGAGTCCCAGGGAGAGCAGGGGAAAATCGCCAAACTACATTCAGCCAATGGCACACTACAGAAATGCCAATGCAGTGATGCAAATGCACAAACACAAACAGGCAGACTCACACTGCATATCAAACACAACAGGTGATGGGGGGGGTGTGCCAGTGTCCCCAGGCAACCACACAACACACAAGGAGGCCTGAATCCCAATTACACAGATGTGTATACAGTGCCACACACAAGTAACTCATGGATTGGATTCCCCTATGTGGGCAAACTGGCATTGTTAGATGAGAGGGAGCCCAAATTACACATGTCACACAAGCTTGTAGGAACAGCAACTAACACAGCAAGAGACACACCCACCACAGCACTACCCCCAGGGACCCCACATTGTGCAGACACTAGCCTGCATGACAAATCCACTGTGATGACAAAGGTAGATGTTGAGCACACTGTGAACCACAGGCATGTGTCCCCAGCTACAAACTACCATCACACCAACACAAGCTCCAATCAATCAGCAGGGTCTGCCAGCCAAGGCCAATATGGAGGCAGTGGTCTAGCCGTGCAACAACTCACATTTGCACACTCAACACCACACACCCTGAACTCCACCAATGTGCAGCAGTGAAGCTCACATGGACTGGTGACATTGCACATGCACCCATGACAATCCCAGGGGTGGTGGGGGGAACTAAGGTGCAGAAACCCATCACACATGCCCACTCAACATGACTCGTCTATGTATGACACACAGCACAGTACGCCGTACATGCGCATGATGTGAAATCCACCACAAACAATGGGATCCTGGCCATAGTCACACACCAACGAAGAAGCCAAGGTGACACACAAAGAACATACATACACAACTTCCAACATTGCAGCTCTGACCCTGAGGAGTGGCAGCAGTCACACACACAACGCGTCACAATCACTGAAAGCTACTACAAACTCTAAATCACATTACTTGTGTAAACAACAAGTGCCAAGGGGAATCCTGAATGTGTCCCATCAGCGTTCGCACACATCCCCAGCCCTGACAACAAAGACAACCTGGGATGACAACCTCATGAACATCAGTTTGCCATGCACCCACATCACGGATAAACCAGGTCCAAGATGCTGGATGAACACATACCAACTCTGCAAGCATCACAAACAGGAACATCCCTAGGGACACAGCCTGTGTATGAAAAGGGAAGGGAACATGCACAGACATGCTCACACAACACACAACACGGGCAGACGCAATGTCACCGGATTACACACAGCCATGAGGGCACTCCACTCCTGTGGAAGGTCTGCTGTGCCAAACCTTGTCTGTGCACGACTCAAACATATCAGCAGGACACTCCGTCAGTGAGTCAACAACTACAACACACAGAAGCCTCTGCTCACATCAGCCTGGGTACGGGAGTGTCACATCAGTCATCTGCGTACACCCAAAACACGTGGAAATCCAGTTGTACTGTATACACAGATGAGTCCTCCAAAATTGATGTGCAAAACTGCATGTCCAGTGGAGACGGGCACACAGTCAGGGTACTAGGAACATTGGACAGTGGTAAGCCCAACAGATGTGCAACAGTGTAGGACAGAGATGGTAATCTACAAATGCTAAACGTACATCCCTGTGTCAAATGCTGAACATTACACCCTCAGACTGCAGCAAGGGATGCTATAGATCCAGACTAGATTAGGACACATATCCCATGGACCACATGGAGCCCATCACAGCAAAACATCATTTACCTGATCTGAACACAATTACAACAGCAAATGCATGATTCTACACATCTACATCATGTACCTCCAAAGATTAACCACAAGTAAACAAAAAGAGGCTTTATTCAGCAAGTGTGCAACTGAAATCAAAAGTCCAAAATAAACTACGGCCAATGTCCAGTCCAAATACACAGTCCCAACAGGGTGATGTGTGACAACTTGTCACCAATTGCTTGCCTGCACAGGTACCGACAGGGGACATCCCCCTTGGAGGGGCATACGAGGGGCAGGCCAGGCACCGCAGGGGCAGGATCAGGGGATGCCAGAAGGAGGCAGTGAAGGTGAGGTGGGTGCAGGAGTGTCACCGGCAACTGCAGTGGAGGTGTCTGACTCAGGGGGGGCCGGCACCACCGCAGGGCTCAAGTCCGATGGTGTTGGTGCTGCAACCACTGCAGTGGGCTGGGCAGATGGAGTGGACTCGGTCCCCAATGCAGTGCCCGAGTCAGACAGGGTTGTTGTGGACTCCACCGCAGTGCATGACTCCAAGGGAGTGGAAGGGGGGCAGAAGAGCTGAGCAGGACAGAGGGGGGGGACACGGTCTCCACACCAGTGGCACATACAGGCAGAGTGTCTGGTTTGGGGGTGGAAGAGCAAGTGGCAGGGGGGAGGGCCTAAGCAGTTTGGGGATGCAGTATCGGTGTGTGGGGGAACCTGGGGCAGGGTGTGGCGGTGGAACCTGTGGAGTGGTGGCCTGGGGGATGGAGGTGAGAGACTGGGTGGGTGACTTGCAGGGCGGTGGCGGGGTCTTGCTCTTCCGGGGGACTTGCGGGTGGGGGGCTCACTCTGCCTGCGCCTGGGGAGGGTGTCCGGGGCGAGGGGCACTCCCTCTCTGTGTGTGGACTTCCTCTTCCCCCGGTATGCTGGATCAGCGGGATTGGAGGGGAAGAGGCCGAGGTCAGAGAGGAAGAGATGCTGTGTATGTGGGGTTGCAGGTGAGGCAAGGGAAGGGGTCTTGGAGGGAGAGGATCTTGAGGATTGTGGAGTGACTGTGGTTGCCTGTGAGTGTGTCAGTTCCCCATCCTCTGTGTGTGTGGAATCAGTCCCCTGAGGATGCTTGTGTGCACGTCTTTCCTTGGTTTTGGGTGTGTGTGTGCTGCTTGTGTCTGGGTGTTTGGGTGATTGTGCAGGTGTGCATGTGCTTTGGACAGGTAGGGTGGTAGGAAGTGTGGATGGGGCAGAGGTGGGAGGGGTGAGGGACTGTTGGAGGAGGGACACTGCTGCCGTCAGGGAGGAGTCCATGGACCTATTGCTCCTCTGTAGGGCAGACATACCCGTTGAGATGCCCTCCATGAACGACACCAGCTGTGTCAACAGAGTGGTGTGTGCATGGAGGACAGTCAGCATTGCTGTCTGCCCTACATGGAGCTGCCGAAGGAGGTACACAGACTCCTCACTCAGGGCAGCAGGGGACACAGGGGCAGGGGGTGCGGTGCCTGGCTTGAAGGAGACACGCTCCCGAGCACGGGAGCCTCCACGGACCTCAGGAATGGGAGCCAATGGGAGGGCGGTGGTGGTGGTGGTGGTGGCGGGGTCAGACAGACTAGCTGGGGTCTGGTGGCTGCTGACACCCACATCCACAAGAGAGTCATCCTCCGAGCTGCTGTGGTCCTCAGCTGAGGTGGATGGTGCTGAGGACTCCTCGGTGTGGCTCCCCTTGCCCTCCATGCCACTGGGTCCCTCTGACCACTCGTCGGACGCTGATCCAGTCTGGCTCCGCTGCTCCTCCTGGTCCATGGAGCTGTCCCCTCCTGTGGCTGTGGATGTATCTGCAAACAATTAGGGCAACAGACAAACATCAGTCACCTGCGCTGACCGCACACACCACAGTAAGTACAGCACATCACAGAGCAAGCCCTGGCATCTTTAGTAGAACATTGCCAAAAGTCATCACACAGATTAGGAGAAGCCAATTGTCAGTCTGATGGTCAACCATGGAGCAGACACCCCTCCTGCCCTTGCACCCATCTGACTGGTGCCTGTCTGATGGTAAGACCCCATTGTGGACACATGCACCACCTACACAGTAGTTGGACATTGCTGAGAACACGGTGAAGTATGTGAACATGCCCATGTCACATCTCTTGCCACTGAGTCAGTGCAGGTGTCTGGATAAATGGACGGCCAGAGTCTAAATAGAAATGCATGTGATGCATACCAGCACCAGACCCCATTGTAGTCAATGCCACAATGGGGTGCATGTTGCACATGTCACTCCCCTGCAGGATCAGTCTTAGGTAGTTTAATGCCATGACACAGGCATGCCTGCAAAGTCATACATCACTGTCTCCAGTCACATGGCCATGGCAGCCAGCCACCAACAGTCTGCACTGTGTCACAATCCTAGGACATGGGGAAGGCAAGTAATGTAACTGACAAGTGCACATGTCCATCCCCCAAAAACCACATCATCTGAACTACTATTTGTCCACGTCATACCAATTGGACATATGGGGGACATGAAACACAACTCTCTGAACATGAGCACCTCACAGTGTGCTGAGAATGAAAAACAGCTGCCTGAAAGTCACAGTGGCATACACCTGTCTGCACAGTCATGTGATCAAACACCTATAAGTCACAGAAGTCTTGTCTCACATGGTCCAATAGCAGATGGCATGCTGACCCCTAACCGATAAACATCACAGGAGTCCCGACAACGTAGTCACAGCACAACGACACAGAGGCAGACACCTGAGGGAACATTTCACTGAGCACAGCATGTCAGCTGATACACGGGAGTGGGAGTACAGAGTGTATTGTATGCCCTGGAGTAGGCATGACTGTCCGGCTCCACCTGCAAGATGGATGAGCCCTGGTCAGTAGGCAGGTGGCTAAGCATGTGTGACACACTTGACATACATACTCCTGAGGCCCAAACATTGTACCCACCCGCAGCATGGGGGTGTGGCAAATACCCCAGGGACATGTGGTGATTCAGATCTGCAAGTGGATCACATATCAAAGTTACACCCAGACTACATTGCACAACTCAGGCATTGTGTGAGCAATTGACCCACCCATGAAGGCTAACACAATATCACGGGAACAAAAGCTGTCACCCACCTGGAGCAAAGCAAAATGCAAGGACCCTGTACCCGAGTGACACAATTATCCTGAGCGTAAGGAGCACACCGGCCTATCAGATGGGTAGTGGCCATGTCACAATAGAGGGACATGGGTACTGGACAACAAGACTGATGTGCTGGGGAAGTTTAACCACGCCAGAGGAGGGCACATAGCATGTTAGACAGAGTTCACAGTGCAGTCTTTGACTCACCCCCTCCTTGCTGCTGTCTGGCCTTCAGCTGCCCATCCAGCTCCGGGAAGACCACCGGCAGGATCTGGAGCATGTGGGGGGTCAGGGTCCGGTGTCCGCCCCTCCTGCGAGGAGGCGACAGCTTCAGCTGGACCCTTGCGATCCTCCGGGTCCAGCCCCGAAGGTCCTGCCACCTCTTCTGGCAGTTGCGGATCCGGCGCTTGTAGACCCCCACGGATCTGACTGCCTGGACGATGGCCAGCCAGATCTCCTGCTTCTGATGGGCATCAACCTGTGAGGATGACAAAGTGAAAAGGCCATTACTACACATGCAACATATACGTGCATCACACAGTTGGAAATACATGTCTCAATCACAGGGGCATATGATGTACACAGGCAGTGCAACGAGGGCTATGGACAGTTTGCCAGCAGTTACTACATGGTATCATTCCATGGGAAGTGAACCTTGTTTGAATGCACTGTTACTCCACTGTACCTGTTCAGTGCATGTGACTACACACTTTGGGGGTGTGAACTACTCAGTGAGCATGCTAGCCAGTGGTGTGCACACTGTAAATCCTGCTAGTCAGACAACATGCACAATTAGTAAGGCAGTGGACAGCACACTCACCTGCTCCCCTGGTGTCCCATACAGCTTGCTGTACTGTGGAAGGAGGTTGTCCAGCAGGGCCTGGTTTTCCTCATGGGTGAAGGCTGGGGCTCTCTCCACAGTACGTGCCATTGCAGTAGCCAGAGGATGCAGAGACAGCAGCAGTGTAGTGGCAGATGTCGTCCTGGAGCATGTAGTGCAGGCAAGTGAGCCCTCAGGGGAACAGCCAGCATTATATGTGTGCTGCAGAGGCAGATACTGTGCCATGTGTCCAAAGTGATAGGTCCAAGTCGTATGCATCTTATGAATCTGTCCAATCCATGGAATTGCAGCACCAAGACACGCCCACAGCAACCTTCAAAAATTTCAACTTCATGACACCCATGAATTTGCAACATTGTTGTGGCTGGCCAACTGAATTCACTGCATCGGACTCGTTGAAGCTTCAAAAACGCGTCCGTTGCCATGCCAGGCCCCAGCCAATGCGTGCGCACCGATCGGACCATTGCTGTACAACGCGTCCCTGGACAGGCCACACGCATATGTCACCATGCTGGTCACTGGTGAACCTATGCCAGCCACATATACTTTCCAGGGACTCAGGGGCACACCTACTGCACCACACCCAGTCCACACTGTATCTAAGGCATGTGTGGCAGCATGACCCTATCTGTGTATGGGGGTGTACATGTTGTTTTTGTGGTGGCACTTGGGGGCAGACACACCCAGGCTGTGCACGTGTTCATGGGGACAGGGTCCTTTGTGTGTTGTGCACATGACCACTGTGATGTGCAAATGTTCATTTTGGAGCATGTGGCATGGCCACATTTCCAGGTTGTGTATGTGTATGACATGTCACATACCCCCAGGCTCACGTGGGAAGGCATGTACGTCACAGGGTGGACCATTGCCACAATAGTCATGTCCCTCCACAGTCTGTGTGCATGTTGAGTTTCACATGTCTGAGTCCATGTTCACAATGGGAGACAGTATCCACATCCACGTTGTTTGTGCATGGACTTAGATGTTGTGTGTGTGTGTCACAGACGTCCATGTCTGTCCTGCAGAGGCTACAGGGTCCACCACCTGTGGGTGTCATGTTTGTTTTTCTGACGTGTACATGATACGCCATGTCATGCCAGTGTCCATGTGGCAAGACAGGGTCCCTGGGAATCTACCTGTCAATGAGTCTTGATGCCTGTGGCGCATCTGTCCAGACATGTCACTGTGGTATGTGTGTGGAATGTGAGAGCAGTAAATGGGTACTGTGACACATCCAAATGGTTTCACATTGCACACCCTGGGACCTGTTGTCCACACTTGTTGAACAGAGATGTTAGATGATGTCCATGTAGGTGCCATATATGTCCAAACAGAATGAGACACACATCAAGTACTTGTGTTTGGGAATGATGTATCATGTGAAATTGAGTATGGTGAATGGAACATATGTGGGGTGACTGGCAATCTTGCTTTCTTCACCTCTGCACTGCAGGGCTCCTGCTGTCCATAGACCATTCCCAGACCTGTCAACGATGGTGGAACGTGACAGCATCCGACGGTACCGCTTCACCAGGCAGCTGATTGAGGATTTGGCAGTGCGGTTGGACCCACATTTGCAGCCTGGCCGGCCGTATCCTACAGCGCTGACCCCCAAGGTGAAGGTGATGGCAGCCCTACACTTCTTTGCCACCGGTACCTTTCAACACACTGTGGCATCTACTGGTGGTATGTCACAGACTATGTTCAGCTGTGTGCTACGCGAGGTTTTGGTGGCAATGTTGAGATGCCTTAACCAGTTCATCTATTTCCCCCCACGTCAACGACTCACTGACGTCAAGAGTGACTTCTATGCCCTGGGGAGGATGCCACATGTCATTGGCTCCATTGATGGGACACATGTGGCTTTGGTACCACCACAGGCACATGAGCAGGCATACAGGAACCGTAAACATTACCATTCTATCAATGCTCTGGTGGTATGTCTTGCAGATATGACCATCACACATGTGTGTGCCCGTTTCCCCGGTTCGGCACACGATGCCTACGTGATGAGGAGTAGTCGCATCCCGAGGATGATGTCACAGATGCAGAACCAGCGTGCCTGGCTTGTCGGTGTGTACTGACTTTGTACCTTTGTGTGTGTTCTGCTATGTTGCTTTCCGCACACTTTTCCAAATCGGCTAATGTGCAATTGTCTGTCTGTAGGTGACTCGGGATACCCCAACATGCCGTGGTTGCTGACACCCCTCAGGAACCCTGTGACACCAGCCCAGATGCGCTACAATGAGGCACATGGTCGGACGAGGAGGGTGATTGAGCAGACCTTTGGTCTCCTGAAGTGCCGCTTTCGTTGCCTGGACAAGACAGGAGGGTCCCTCCCATATGCCCCAGCAAAGGTGTGCAAGATTGTCATCGTCTGCTGCATGCTACACAACCTGGCAGTGCGGAAGGAGTTGCCTCTCATCCTGGATGACGATGACCAACATCCGCCACCTGTGGAGGATCCTGGCCTGGGCCACGATGCCAGTGATGATGATGATGATGATGATGGTGATGTCCGCACACAGCTCATAACCAACTTCTTCAGCTGAATGTGAGTATCCAGAGGGTTGTGATGTCAATGCGTTAGATTTGCATGATATGTGTGTGTGGTGCTCTGGTGCTGTTTGAGTGTGGCCATGTGCAACTTGACTGGATGCGTGCAGGAATGTGTCCTTGCAGGTGGTCTGTACTGCCCAACAGTGTTGACCTGCTAACTTGCTTTTGTGTAGTTATCTTGTGACAGGTATTAGACATGAGTACTGCCGTTCTGTGCTGTTCTTCAGTGGTTCTGACTGTGTGTCATGTCTGTCCTTCACAGGGTGCTGCTGGAGTTGTTTGATCCACTTGGATCCCCCGAATCCATGATTCAACTTCCAGGGTGGCAGCAGTTGTGTACCTACAGGTGATGTGCCACACACCCCTGGACTTTCTATCTTCAGCATTGTTTGACTTTGTGGCCACAGCCAGGTGGCATTAGCTTGCATTTGTAGTGGAAACAACATGTTGCAAATGTTTAATAAACCTGTGCTTCACTTTGGGATGTGCGTTGTCTGTAGTCACACATCTGAGTGACATTTGCTTACTGCACCTGTAGTCTAGTTGACACAGACTGTGAATAGGTGTGGTGTCTGTGCATTGCACTGTATTTCCTGGCAACATCAGTGTAGGGGATGAGTCTGATGGCCCTGGTGTGTATGTGTTGTGTGGCCCTAGTGGTGTGTCTCCCTCATATGTGTCACGTCGCCATAACTGACATGACGGTGTTGGAGTTGTAGTAGCAGTTAGCATGCACAGTGTTATTTTTCTGATCACCATCTCCATGACAGACACCACGTTGGAATCACAACAGAGGCAGATATGGTGTATTGGTGAGTTTATTTACAAAAGGTGTGGGGATGGTGCACAGGATGGGGGGTGCTGTACATAGAAATTGGAATCCAAAGTTCCCATGTGATTTGGAAGTCTTGGTAGCTGAAATGTCAAGAGTAAAGTCCACAGTTATCTGATGATTTTGGACAACTAGAGCTCCCCATGTCATGTGGGCGAGTTGGCTTGCCTTCGACAGGGCGTGCAGTTTGCACACAGAGGCAAAGTTCCAGAACAGGTGTTGGCTTCCTGGGGGATGTAGCTGGCCATCGGCCTCTCAGTTTGGCCTCCTCGGACGGCCCCTCTTCTTGGGGGGGGACCCTCAGGTGCAGGCTGCCGCGGTGCAGGGGACTCTCCGCCAGAGTCCTCTGCCCTCCCTGTGGCATTTGCAGTTGTTTCAGCAGCAGATGTTGTGGGCACACAGGGAGGTGAGGCCATGTTGGTGCTAATCTGGCGGAGGCATGTCAGTATGTCCCTATGCACCGCTGTTAGTTGTTCCAATGTGTCCCACTTGGACTCTATGCCAGACATGTGTGTCTCGACATGTGACATGTGTGTCTCGACACGTGACATGTGTGTCTCGACACGGGACATGTGGGAGTCCAAGCGGGCATGATGGGCAGCCTGCTGCTGTTGTATGTCCTTGAGGATCCCCACTACCTGGCTGACCTCTCCGGTGCTAGTCTGGTACGCATCCGCGATGCGTGCCAGTTGTGGGTCATCATGCAGTCCCGACCCCTCTGCAAAGAGCGACCTGTGTCTACCACCACTCCCACCACGGTGGCACGCACAGGTGACCGTGTGCCCACTTGGGTGTTGTTCGTGGGCTCGTTGTCAGCAGCTCCAGTTTGGGCCTGGGTCCCTGCGCTGTTGTCACCTGTGGTCCTTGGTGTGTCCGTGTTGGCAGGGGTGGCCTGTGTGTTGGCAGTATTTGGAGGGGTGGGTGCAGGGGGTGCAGATGTTGGTCCTACTGGTGATGCATGATGACTGACACCGGAGGGTCCAGCTAGTTCTTCGCCATCCGAGGAGTGCAGAGGCTGATCCACACCAGTGAGCTCAGTGTCCCCCGGAGCCTGGGACAGGGACTCCTCCTGGTCTGCTGCTGAGTCCCCATCATCACCTGTTTTGGGGAGAAACACAGATTGTATGGTATGTTTCTACAGGCATCAATTGTTCAAACACCTGACAGTTGTGACTGTAGCTCTGGATGCGGGCCTGGACATAGCATTCTCCTAAATTGTGACAGTCAGAGAGTGATATTGGTGTAGCACATTGTCCTGCCAACCTGTGGCATGTCAATGTGAATGTTGAGGTGTGTGCCTGACCAGCATTGGTGCTATTTGGTTGCCATCTGGGCCTCCTTCTCCCCCCAGCCCAGATATCCCACCATGGACCGTGCTTCCATTGCAGGGAGTGCAAGTTGTCTTTCAGGATGTCAGTCAGTGGTGTCCTGCTGTTGGTTGTTGCACAGTTCCCAGCAGGGCCTTGTGCTTCCCCCAGCAGTACCCAGTGTCAGCCATCTTGTGAGTCCTTTTCCACTCCCTGTGATGTGTGCATGGTTCAGGGTGGTGTTGATGGGCCAATTGTGAGGGTGAGCAATATCTGTGACTACCACTCCCATCATGCTATTGCCTCCACCCCCCTTCCCAGCATGCCCATCCTTCCTTCCTTTTGACTCTGCTTCCCTGTGGGGTGGGGTGCCTGTGCTGACAGGATGGCTGTGAGTGTTCTCCTTGTGGTTGTTTGGCTACAAGTCCCAAGAGTGTCCCTGTGCTTCACACAGCATGACCCAGGGTGGTGGTTCTTTGTGGGATCTTCAGTTAGGATGTGAGGCATTGCATTCTCCCAGGTGGGTTATGTGGAGTTAGTGTTGAGGGTGTGTGTGAGGAGAGGTGCTTGTAACTATGGTCAGTGCTGTGAGTCCTCCTTCCCACCCAGCCAGATATCCCACCATGGAACGTGCTTCCATTGCAGGGAGTGCAAGTTGTCTTTCAGGATGTCAGTCAGTGGTGTCCTGCTGTTGGTTGTTGTACAGTTCCCAGCAGGGCCTTGTGCTTCCCCCAGCAGTAGCCAGTGTCAGCCATCGTGTGAGTCCTTTTCCACTCCCTGTGATGTGTGCATGGTTCAGGGTGGTGTTGATGGGCCAATTGTGAGGGTGAGCAATATCTGTGACTACCACTCCCATCATGCTATTGCCTTCACCCCCGTTCCCAGCATGCCCATCCTTCCTTCCTTTTGAGTGGACTTCAGTGTGTGTGAGTGTGACAGCAATGGCAAGATGGCTGACAATGTGGTCGTGTTGTTTGTTTGTGGCCAGTTCCCAGCAGGGCCTTGTGCTCCCCACAGCTGAGGCCAGTGTCAGACATCTTTGAAGTGGCTTTTGACTCCCTGTGAGGTGTGCATGCTTCAGTGGTAGCTTGCTGGGCCATGTGGGTGGGGGATGTTGAGCTGTGACTACCACTCCCATCATGCTATTGCCTCCACCCCCTTCCCAGCATGCCCATCCTT
Organism: Calotriton arnoldi; assembly: GCA_963921515.1. NCBI lineage: Eukaryota > Metazoa > Chordata > Amphibia > Caudata > Salamandridae > Calotriton > Calotriton arnoldi. The sequence goes on along the minus strand of CAWUFW010020631.1, from coordinate 78,721 downwards.
CCTTCCTTTTGACTCTGCTTCCCTGTGGGGTGGAGTGCCTGTGCTGACAGTATGGCTGTGAGTGTTCTCCTTGCGTTTGTTTGGCTACAAGTCCCAAGAGTGTCCCTGTGCTTCACACAGCATGACCCAGGGTGGAGGTTCTTTGTGGGATCTCCAGTTAGAATGTGAGGCATTGCATTCTCCCAGGTGGGTTATGTGGAGTTAATGTTGAGGGTGTGTGTGAGGGGAGGTGCTTGTAACTATGTTCAGTGCTGTGAGTCCTCCTTCCCACCCAGCCAGATATCCCACCATGGAACGTGCTTCCATTGCAGGGAGTGCAAGTTGTCTTTCAGGATGTCAGTCAGTGGTGTCCTGCTGTTGGTTGTTGCACAGTTCCCAGCAGGGCCTTGTGCTTCCCCCAGCAGTACCCAGTGTCAGCCATCTTGTGAGTCCTTTTCCACTCCCTGTGATGTGTGCATGGTTCAGGGTGGTGTTGATGGGCCAATTGTGAGGGTGAGCAATATCTGTGACTACCACTACCATCATGCTATTGCCTCCACCCCCCTTCCCAGCATGCCCATCCTTCCTTCCTTTTGAGTGGACTTCAGTGTGTGTGAGTGTGACAGCAATGGCAAGATGACTGACAATGTGGTCGTGTTGTTTGTTTGTGGCCAGTTCCCAGCAGGGCCTTGTGCACCCCACAGCTGAGGCCAGTGTCAGACATCTTTGAAATGGCTTTTGACTCCCTGTGAGGTGTGCATGCTTCAGTGGTAGCTTGCTGGGCCATGTGGGTGGGGGATGTTGAGCTGTGACTACCACTCCCATCATGCTATTGCCTCCACCCCCCTTCCCAGCATGCCCAGCCTTCCTTCCTTTTGACTCTGCTTCCCTGTGGGGTGGAGTGCCTGTGCTGACAGGATGGCTGTGAGTGTTCTCCTTGCGTTTGTTTGGCTACAAGTCCCAAGAGTGTCCCTGTGCTTCACACAGCATGACCCAGGGTGGAGGTTCTTTGTGGGATCTCCAGTTAGAATGTGAGGCATTGCATTCTCCCAGGTGGGTTATGTGGAGTTAGTGTTGAGGGTGTGTGTGAGGGGAGGTGCTTGTAACTATGGTCAGTGCTGTGAGTCCTCCTTCCCACCCAGCCAGATATCCCACCATGGAACGTGCTTCCATTGCAGGGAGTGCAAGTTGTCTTTCAGGATGTCAGTCAGTGGTGTCCTGCTGTTGGTTGTTGCACAGTTCCCAGCAGGGCCTTCTGCTTTCCCCAGCAGTACCCAGTGTCAGCCATCTTGTGAGTCCTTTTCCACTCCCTGTGATGTGAGCATGGTTCAGGGAGGTGTTGATGAGCCAATTGTGAGGCTGAGCAATATCTATGACTCCAACTCCCATCATGCTATTGGCTACACGGACTTGACCAGCATACACAGAATTCCTTCCTTTCAGTGATCTTCCCTGTGAGGTGGTGTTCTAGTGGTGTCAAAATATCTGAGAGTGTTTGTTAGTTCTATTTGTGCCACTGCCTTACTGTATTTGTTGTTAGGTTTGTAGATGTCATGACACAGTTAGATATCAGTATGAGATGGCAGGTATTGTGTTTGTCTGACTAGCATTCACATCTTGGGATGAATATGTTTTGGTTGCTGTGTATTTGCTAAGGGTGCATGGTTTGCCTATCCCTTTGAGAGTGCTGTGTGTGTATTGTCACACCATATTGTGTATATTAGTTGTGTACTCACCAGGCTCTGGGATGTCTGTTAGTCCGTATACGCTCACTGGTGGTAGGATGGCCCGCACCTTCTCCTCCCAGGGCCTGAGGTATACTGGTTTTGCAGGAGGGCCACTGCCGGTGTGCTGGCTGAGGAGGTAATCCTTTTAAGTAGGTCCCGGACCCTCCTGCGCACATCATACCACCTGTTCTGGATGTCTTCCTTTGTGCGCAAACATGGTGATTGTGCGTTCACCCTGTCGACAATCCTCGCCCACATCTTGGTTTTCTGCGACATGGGGGTCTGTTGTATCAATGTACCAAACAACTGTGGCTCTACCCTGAGGATCTCATCTACCATGACTTCCAATTCACTATCTAGGAACTTTGGATTCTTCTTTAGGGGCATGGTGGTGGTGGTGATTGATGTGTGTGTGTGTGCAAGTGGGGGTGTGTGAGTGTTGGTTTAGCCGGGTGTGTGTGAGGGTGCGATTTGTAGGTGTGGTAATGGTGTGTGGCTTTTGTGATGTATGATCTGTGAGTGTGTCTGTGGTTGCTGTGTGATGGTGTTGTTTGCTGGCAGGTCAGTGGAATTTGCAAAGGATCATGGTAGGGATTTGTGGCCTTTATGTAGGTGGAGTTGGAGGTGTGTCCTTGTTCCATCCCCCCCCCCCAGTATTTATTGGCTTAGTGGTTGCTTGTTTGGCCCTTTTTTATTTTTGACTTTTTTTCCTTGGTGCATGTAGGTGTCGTTCTTGTGTCCGAGTCGGACGCTGCTGTTGTGTGGTCCGATGTTGTCCGACTCGTTCCCGCTGTGTGTCAGCTATATTTCATATGCGGCGTACGAGTCGGTCGCGGAGTATTGGGTTGCTTCGGCTGGGTTTTGTATGCGTGTCGGTCGTACGGCTTGAGCTCCGTGCGAGTCGGTCGTGTTTTGCACGCACAGCATCGTACTACGCGGTTCGGACTTCGCGGGTACGTTTCGTTCGGGTTCAATCCGGGAGCGTGTCGGTCGGTTCGTTTCGGGAGATTTTCCGGCCGGATGGCTTGTTTCCGTCCGGCTCGGTCGTTCGTTTTGTATTCCGTCCGAGTCGGTCGGGTTTCACATGCATTTCATCGTACTACCCGGGTCGTACGGCGCCGGTCCGAGTCGGTCGGACTAAAAGCCCGCACCGAGTCGGTCGGTCCGTTTTCCGTCCCGAATCGGATTCGGCCCCTATATTGTTGTTTTATCTCTTTTTTAAAAAGTTTTGACACAGTTAGGATTTAAAAAAAACTAAGCACAAGAATGGTACACCACTCTCATAAAAGAAACCATAAAATGGCAACCTCTTCAACTTTCCACTCTTTGATCATGAGAAAGGCAGCAAATGAAAACATGTCTTTCATTTTAGACTATTCTATCTGCACTTGTGAATGGTTCGCATCTGTTAACCCTTTCCCTCACTTTCAAAGCGAGGTTCCTGTCTCTGCATGTTCGCGATTTTTTTTAGATGATCGCAGAGTAATCACTAAAAAACGGGAGTCCAAACCCAAATTTAGCATCAGTTTTTTTTAATTTAGATACTACACAACAGTATATTACATAGTGCTCAATTGGAAATTAAAGTTTATCATTACTAAAATTATGTCATAACTTTTAGCTCAGTGTATCTAGCAACCCAGTGGAACCAGATGGTCACAAGTTCACAGCACATTCTAGAAGGAACATGCTACTTCAAAATGAGAAGCAGCAAGTGTGGTTTACTGCAGAGTTTCAAAAGCATATCCATGTCTGTATTGCATTCCTTTTTTTAAACAACAGCCAATAATAGGACGTCTTACTAATGCATCCAACGTACAACCTAATTTTATTCACATACTTACTGACAGCATCAAATGAAATATATCTCTTTTTAAAATAAAGAAAACACCTCCTGACTGCTTAGGATGTGGACTGTTGGCCACAGCGATGTCTATTGGGCTAAAGAGGCTGCAAAAAAGAGAGGTATTAACAGGGACTTGGGTTTAACAAATGTGGAAATTACTTAGGGGTCTATTACGATGGAGGTCGGATGACCTCCACCGGGCCGGCGGTGGCGCCCGCTGTACCGGCGGTGGACATCTGCCCGCCATCGCAACCAGGAAAGCCGCCGGTCACATTAGGATGGCGGTGGTGACCGCGGCGGTAGGAAATTCCGACCGCCGCTTTACCGCCGGTTGCCATCCGCACTCTTGCCTGGCAGACGGAGCAGGACCGGGATAATGGTGGCAGTGCAGAGCAGGCTCCGCCGGCAGGATTATGATGCCGGTGGTAACCAGCCTTTCCTCAGCGGTCAAACCGCCATTGAAAGCCATGCGGTGAATGTCTTCCGGGGGGCCGTTGTGGGCCCCCAATGTGTTGGGGGGGTGGGTGCACTGGGAGGGGTACCCATGGTCCCCCCTACATTTCCCTGTACCAGGTGGCAGGCACTGTGCATTGCCTGCCACGCAGTGCAGGGAAATGCAGGACATACTCCTTTTGACATCGCAGCGGTGCTGCGTGCATCAGCAACCACCGCAATGTTAAAGCCCGCGATCCGACCTCAGCGGTCGGATTTCGAGCATGGAACATCGTAATACGACCGTCGGTTATGTTGCGGGCCTTGCGGGTGGTCTTTTCCTGTTACCATGGCGGTCGGGGAGGTTTTCCGACCGCCATCGTAATAGGCCCCATAGTTTGGCCAGAGAGGGTTAAAGTTTCATCAGTTGCTGGCTTTTGTTAAAACCATTGTGGATTGCCGAGCTCCTCACCTCATGATTGTACACTGTGGTGGCAATGACGTAGGCACATTGACTGGGGTAGGGCTGGAAATCCTAGTGAAAGATACCTTTACAGAACTGATGTCACTTTTCCCTCACACTATCTTGGTGTACTCTAATATATGCCAAAGACAGAAATGGAAGCAGTCAAATCAATTCTGTCCACAGATTAGCAAAGCCAGGAAACATGTAAATAAAACTGTTTCTGCATTCCTCAGAGACGATTGCATGAGCTGTATCTATAACAAACATCTGTGCTTTGACAAGCATGGAATTTATAGAAATGATGGAGTGCACTTTACAGATGAAGGCAACAGGGTGTTTCTAAGTAACCTGAAACTCTGCATCCGGTCTTATGTGTAGCTGTCATACACACACAATCAACACAAAGGTTCTTGTCAAAGCCTCCTTAGTACCCGAATTTTTTTTTTTTTTTTTTTAATAAAAATCCTTTTATTTTTAGTTTTTGGGGTATGTTTGTGTCAACGTCGCGATTGCCGCGAATACATCATGAAATCGCAAAAAAACCAGACATTCAACGGCCACAGCACATCCAAAATTATTAACTAAAAACATGAATTCTAAACATTGTGCTACACATATTACTATATACATGTTTCTTTAAAAACATGTTTAAATTCATGTTTTTGTACTAGTTATCTTTAAAATCCATCTTTAAGACCTATTTTCCGTTTACATGGTTATTCGGGGAGTCACGATGATGCAGTTAACTGCGATGATCGCGCCTTTTCCATAAAGTGAAAAACACATATATGCACACATATTACAATATTTTACACACTAGGGGTTTATTACTGCACACTTCAAACTCATGTTTTTCTAGTGTATTTCTAGAACAACAATCTCTAAACCCTATTTTCTGTTTTCGCGGTGAGGTCAGAGATCACGATAACGTTGGTAATCACGATCCGCGCAGATACGGCTCGAAAGCAGGAATTCAATAGTCACCATCACCTTAAAAAATTATAACTATATAATTAATTCTAACCATCACACTAGATAAATCACTACCTAAATAACTCTTTAAAAACATTTGTCAGAATGTCAATATAATACAATGTGTATTAATGATTCAATTATATTTTTTGTTATATTTTCACCAATATTCACGGTGTCGCCACGATATTCGGGATGTCCCCGCGACGGTAAACGGGGGCCACGCTGGCGATGGCGGTGTCATTGCGAATATTGCGTGCGATTAAAAAAATCTATTTTGGACACATAACTTGTGTCACTAACACTTACATGTCTGAAATATGGGGTCAGAGTACCTCAACCCTGACCCATTCTGTTTGCTTTCACAGAAAATCTTAGCCCCAGGAACCGTTTCCAATAGATAAACTGGCAGCTGCAACTTTCTGTTCAGGTTGTGTCCAACCAATCACAGCATTCCTGTTAGCGTGCAGTCGCGATTAATTGTGAAATCGTCGCGAAATATCCACAGCCAGAGATATCACTATAATTTTCGGCTTAAATTTCGCAAAAACTACTGAACAGATATTCACCAAATAACAAAAAGCACAATCAGTGTAACAACATCTACCTTTCTGCCAAATTTGGTGTAATTCCGTCCAGCTGTTCGGGCTGCATGTTTGACAACTCATTTCTATGGTAATTATAGCACCCTTATTTTGTGCACCTATTTCTCGGTCCCCACTGCACGGATCACCCCCCAATCTTTCCATGCCACACAGAACCTACTTTGACACTTTTTGGGGAAAAATTAATGCAGATTGGACACACGATGCCAAAGTTTTAGGCAAGTCAAAAAATGCTTTTCCTATGGAAACTAAGTCCTAACTATAACTACTTACTGGCAAATATATATCTTCACTGAAAAAACCAAAGGTTACAGAGACGTTACAGTTAGAAATTAGCATTTAAAAAATATATATATATCACGGATAATATTGACATAGATAAAACTGTTCTGTTTGCAAAATAAGTGTCAAAGTCACTGTTCATTGAAACTGCAACCTATCAAAAAAGCTTTACTTTAAGTTGAGTCCAATGAGCTGTAAACAGATTTTTACAGCTGGTAGCAGTTTCCTTTAGCTCATCGGATGAGTTCACTCTAATGCTCTGTAACTAGATTCAGTTGAACTATCAAAACTATGCAAGGTGAAGATGGTCTCAAGTAGCTGCTTCACGCTGCTCTAGGTATTAAAGCTAGCTGAGTTGGTTACATGCCTCTGGCAGGGATCTGTATTTCACATGCAGGGTGGTATTTTGAAGCCTCATGGGGTCGACCTAGCTTGTGGAACAAAGTATAAGAAAGTTATTAATGGACAAATTTATCATTGAGTTGAGTCCCCCTTGCACCACTCAAGGGGGCGCAAGGGTGACACAACTACTTAGTTATCAAGCCACACAATGCCACCTTGCGTGGCCCTGTGTGGCATTATAAATCTGGAGCATCACAATGCAGTGCAAATCACTGTGCTGCATTACTCTGCCTCAGGGAGGCTTTCCATGGGTGGAGTGTGGTTGTTCCGATGCATCCACCCATGGATTATGCCATATTCCCAGATTTACCATTACTGGTAGACCTGGAAATTAGTCAAAATGATATGCCTCCTCAGGTGAGGCATAACACGGAGAAATGTCTTTATTTCCTATTTCTATGTGTGCTGCAGAATGAAGCACACATAGAAAGACGAAAATGCCTCGGAGGATTGTTGTTGTGCAGGAAAGTGTCCCTCACAAAACAGTTCTGGCTGCAACACAGGCACGCTTGCACCATGGCGCAAGGGTGCCTGCGTTGGTGCTAGGCAGCACATTGTACGCCAGCTCAAGGAAATGATAGGAATGCGCTGTATCATGTTAAAAACAACGCATTCCTCCCTTTTCCCTTTCATGCAGAGCAGCACAGCATGAAATAATTGTAAATCTGCTCCTGAATCTGTACTGACAGGGTCCAGGAAAATGCACTGTGATGTTTGCTAAGAAACTTACTTATTACTGGATACTGAATAGAAATGGGGTATCTGGTTGGCAGAGGTATGCACCCTGTCCATGTAGAGGCCACCACTCTAGTCAGGGTAAGTCAGATACACACCCTAATTTAACCTGTGCTCACCTTCTGGTAGCTTGGCACAAGGCAGTCAGGCTTAACTTAGGAGGCAATTTGTAAAGTATTTGTGCAACACAATGATTACAGTAACAGTGAAAACACCACAAGAAGACTCCACACCAGTTTAGAAAAATAGAGAATATTCATCTGATTAAAAAAAATACAATGACACAAATCCAATAAGTAGAAATCATGATATGAATTTTTTAAGCAGTAATGTGAAAACAGTGCTTAGAAGTCACTAACGGTCAAAAGGTAAAAAGAACTTGATGTCACGAGGGACCGGTGGTAATCCAAAGTTCAGGCTGATCGTGATCGAAGGCAGGCCACAAGACCCAGACAGGTCCCGCTAACAAAGTACCTTGGATGGAGCTTTTGTTGATGTCGAAGACTCGAGATGAAGATTGCTGCATGGTCGTTGATCTGTGGATGGAAGCGAGCATTGGTGCTGATCCAAACTGTTGCTGGAAGCTTCAGTGTTGAACCCTTTTTCGATGCAGGCACTGCTTCGAAGTCAAGCTACGCTGTCATCGTCAAGTGGCTTCGTTGGTTTGATTGCTGTCCTCATCGAGCCGCATTGGCGCTGGAAATACTGTTGTCGAGCAGCCGCTGTGTCTAAGTCAAAGGGCATTGCATTGACGCCAGATGGTGCAGAGTCTCTGCTGCGTCGACAGGACTCACAGATGGTAGAGTCCAGAAGCACCAGGAGAGTTGCAAGAAGTCTTTTGTCTCCCTGAGACTTCAGAAGAACAGGGGGCAATTCAGCAAGACCTTGGAGAATCTTAGGATCAAGGATGTAGAGAGCAGGTCCAGTCCCTATCACTCCCAAGCACGAAGCAGCAGGCAGCAGGCCAACACAGCAGTGCAAGTTGCAAAATGGTAATCCCTCCTGTAGCACAGTACTCAGCAGGCAGCAGGCCAACACAGCAGAGCAGGTAGCAAAGTGGCAGTCCCTCCTACAGCACAGCACCTCTTATTCTAAGCAGAATGTCCTTGGTTCTGTTTTGGTGGTGTTAGGGGTCCAGAACTTATACCCCAATGTGTCTTTGAAGTGAGGGAGACATCAAGGTCCCTGCCTTTCCGCCCTGACTTCAGACACACTACAGGTGGGTATGCAGCTCTTTGTGTGGGGACAGACACAGCCCTATTCAGGTGCAAGTGTCAGCTCCTCCCTCCCAATCAGCTAGGTGATGGCGCACCAGCATGCAAATGTCACACCCCAGTTCTCTTTGCATGACTGTTTAGAAGGAATGCACAACGCCCAGCTGTCACCCTACTTTTCAAGCCTATATTTAGAGACAGGCAGAGGCACAGAATGGTTAAAGTAAGAAACTGTCTACTTTCTAAAAGTGGCATTTTCAGACTTGCAAATTAAAAACCAATTTCACCATTAGTTGTGTGTTTAAATTGAGAGTCCAGAGACACCAAACTCCAAACCTCCATTTGCTCCCAATGGGAAATTACACTTAAGAGATGTTATAAGGCAATCCCCATGTTATCCTACAGGAGATAAGCCTTGCATTAGTGAAAAAATAATTTAGAAGTTTTTCACTACCAGGAGATGTAAAACTCAAAGTACATGTCCTACCTTTTCAATTCACTGCACCCTGCCCATAGGCCTGCTTAGGGCCTATCTTAGGGGCGACATATGTAATTTAAGGGAAATTTTGACCTGGAAAGTTAACCTGCCAGGACAAAATGGCAGCTTAAAACTGCACACACAGGCTCTGCAGGAGCAGGCCTGACTGCAGGCTCGCTAGTAGCATTTAATTTACAGGCCCTGGGCTCAGATAGTGCACTTTACTAGAGACTTAAAAGCAAATTAAATATGCCAATTGTGGATAAGCCAATGTTACCATGTTAAGAGTACAGACCATATGCACTTTAGCACTGGTTAGCAGTGGTAAAGTGCCCAGAATCCTAAAGCTAGCAAAAATGAAGTCAGCAAAACAGGAGGCAAAAAGTCAGAGAGAACCATGCTAATGATGCCAAAGATAGACGGATAACCAATGCTCCTTAGCAAATAAAGGTGTACAATCAATTATCCTATTGTGTGAGCTAGGGGATCATTCCTTATTACTGGAGAAGTCATGAGTTCATAAGGCTACAGAGATGTTGATGGAGGAAAAGAATGACTAATTTGGCTCATAATAAGGGCTTCCCTGTGGATCATGTTCAAAAGAAGATGAAAGTGGTCCAAATTACTTCTTGCATTCTAATAGAGATGGTGTAGACCTGTAGCTCAAAGGTCAGCTATTTAAACAGAAAAGTGAGGTTATAACTCTAGCTTCCCCTCTTGACCAAATTGCGCAACCATGTTTCATCATTCTTTCGTCACCAAAATGGGAGCCCTTAGAAACACCAGTAATAAGCATTGGATAAAAGCCCGACTGGTCTCTTCTTCGTGGATGCATCCAGATGGATTATGTTTGAGCCAATTGTACTGCACAAGTCTCTCCTTGGACACATTATCATTTGTGTGCAATCTGGTTTTATCAGTAAGAATGTATGTCTGTGCAAATGTAATGGCGATTTAACCCTTTTGGTGCTTGCGTCGGCCAATGGTCGACACAAGCACTTCCTCCCTGGTGCGGCGCACATCCAATGGCCGACACCAGGGAGGGCCCCCTTTAATCCTCCGGTGCAAAGCACTGGAAGTTTGTTTTTTATTCCCCTTTCTGCTTCTCCCCCCGACCCCCCTACCGCCCATCTGTGACATCAGCGTGCCACGAGACACTCTGACGTCACTGCTTTCCCCACCAGAGCCGAGGACAGCCGCAGGTAAGGCAGCGCTCGACTCCGATGGGAAAATCAGGCCAAAAAACGGCCTCCCCAGCTTTCAGGGAGGCCTCGTTTGAAAGGGGAGAGTCTCCCCTTTCAAATGAGGCCTTCCTGAAAGGGTTTCTAGGCCGTGGATCGCGGCAGTGCTGTGATCCATGGCCAGGAAACCCTACTAGACACCAGGGATGTCTTTGGGGGGGTCAGCCCTTGTGGGAATGGGCGACCCCACCCTGGGGGCATATTTTTTTTTCCAGCAACTTTGGCTTTCCCTGGGGTGGCGTGATCGCACCCCCCCCTGAAATGTAAAAAAAAAGTTTTAAAAAATGGCGGCGAAATTGGCAGGGGGTCGGTCCTCCTGCTCAGTGGCCGACCCTCTGTGGGGGCAAATTAATTTTTTTATAGTCATGTGCTTCCTGTGGGGGCCACAATCAGCCCCCAGGGAAGCACTTCACTCACGCACACACCCACCTACACTTTGAAACCAACAACCTATCTGCCTTCTACATAGGATAGTGTTTTAAAAGGATAGTTTTAGGCACTAGCAGAGATGGCGTATCGTTGGATGAATGCTGCCCAGGCCCTAAGTCTGGTTCTGGAGTCCAGCTCTGAGGCAGGATCAGAGACTGAGACAGCAGATACTGAGACATCATCTGAGGGAGAGGACAATGGAGCAGAATCTGGGAGTGATTTTTCAGTCGGCGCAGTTCCATCCGACGACTCATCTTCCAGCGATTCTGAAGGAGACTATGTCAGTCGTGCTTTCCCTTTGCCAGCATAGTCTGCGCAGCGGGACACCAGTAGCAGCTTAGAGCAACCCAGAGAGCAGGCACGTGCTGCCGCAAGCACAGACGGAGCACTATCTTGGCAGCCTCCCAATTCAGTTCAGCCCTAAATTCCGCTTTTCACTGGTGACGCTGGATGTAAAGTCGATACAGCTAATTTTTTGCCAATTGACTACGTCCATCTCTTTTTGGATGTTGACTTCCTTGATGAAATTGTGCAGCAAACAAATTTGCGTGCCGAACAATTTCTGAGGGAGCATGGAGGCACTCTTGGGCCTCATTCTAGGGCACACACGTGGACTCCCACTTCTTTAGGGGAGTTGAAGATATTTTTGGGCCTCACGCTTAAAATGGGGGTAGTGCATAAACCAACCTTGCTATCCTACTGGTCTACTTGCACGGTTTGGTTAACCCCCATCTTCGCACCATACATAAGCAGAGATCGTTTTTTGCTATTGCAACGCATGCTGCATTTCAATGACAATTCTGCTGCATTGCCCCGGGACCATCCACACCATGACAGGTTGTTCAAAATTCGGCCTGTCGTGGAAAATTTGTCTGCCAGGTTTCCAGAGGTTTTTACTCCTGGAACGAATATAGTCATTGATGAGTCCTTGATCTTGTATAAAGTGCGGCTGCTGTTCAGACAGTACATTCGGAGCAAACGCGCTCGCTATGGCATCAAGCTGTACATGCTGTGTGAGAGCTCGACTGGCTATGTGTACAGCATGAGAGTGTATACAGGGAAGGACACAACTCTTAACCATGTAGGTTGCCCTCCCACGCTAGGGGTCACAGGAAAGATCGTATTAGACCTTGTCCACCCACTCTTTCACAAAGGTTATAACCTTTATGTGGACAATTTCTATACAGCAGTAGAGCTGTTCAGTGAGCTCTACAAAGCTGGCACTGTGGCTTGCGGTACAATTCGTTGTCGCCGCAAAGGATTCCCGCAGGAGCTTGTTTGTAAGAAGCTCCAGAAATCCCAGAGCCCCTCGTTGCGTTCCAACGAACTGCTCGTAGTCAAGTTCTCAGGTAGGCATGACGTGTACGTGCTCACTACAATTCATGCTGAGAGCACTTCCCCTGTCACGGTTTGGGGTTAGATGGCTGAAGTCCACAAGCCCACGGGTATACTTGATTACAACAAGTACATGGGCGGAGTGGACAAGAACGACCAGGTTCTTCAGCCATATAATGCGCGTCGTAAAACTTGCACTTGGTATAAGAAACTGTTTACTCACCTGATCCAGATGGCAACATACAATGCTTATGTTGTTTATCATCAGCCCACCACAGGAAGACTCATGTCTTTTCTTGACTTTCAGTTGTATGTGATTGAAAGTCTCACTGCTACAGAAGCAGCAGCCTCCACTTCATGTGTTCTGGAGGACGTGGCACGGCTGCAGGAGCGACACTTTGCTGATAAAATTCCTGCAACACCCAAAAAGGAGCGACCATGTTGTCATTGTAAAGTGTGCTTGATGCAGGGAAAGAGGCTGGAAACTCGTGTTTACTGTCCCCAGTGCCCAAGTAAGCCTGGCTTCTGTTTTCCTACTTGCTTTATGTTGTATCATACTAAAGCAAAATACTGGGAAATTGACTGAGATGGAGCTGCCAATAGGTAAACCTTTCAATTGGTGTGAATGGATACCTACTGTCTGTGGGCCACTCCTTCACTACGCAAGCAGCTGCAGAATATTTGTTCCTCTAGGAAATCATGGACTTCTCAACACCTTTATCTGCTTTCAGAACGTGGTAGTTGTTCTGTTCACCAATTGACAAGTGCATTATAGTCCCCACGCTGCACATTCTGGTGGACAGAACATACGCCACGTTGTCACGGAGTACCCATGTTTCACATTCAACCGTTCCTCATAGTTTATGATGTTCTCTTTAGAAAGCTTTTGAAAATTTCCAGCATATTTGCCTTAGTTTCAAAGGTAGATATGCTTGCTCAGCTCGAGCAATGGCTTTGCGGCATACATGGGTACCCCCCAACTTGCATCCACAAACTGGAAGGAGTTGGATTTAGCACAGTGAGTGCGCTAAAGGGATATGAAAGACATGTCTTCCTGAGCCTCCTGTGGCTGTAATGGGAGCCATTAGTAAAGGTTCACTCGGCATGCATTTGGTAATGTTCAGGAAAAAGGAGGCGGAGACTTGATAGGTGGTAAAATGTAGTCAAATTCATTATGTCTTGTGGCGTATGAATGTGATGTGCGCTTGCATGGCGGCAGTATGTTTATGTGAGTGCAAGTGTTCTGGTTTATTGGGCCCGTGGCTGGCGGTATGGAAGTCTTGTGTGTGGTGCGTGAATGGTGTGTGAATGGGCCATAAAGTGGTTGGTGCCGTGAAGTGGCTTTATGGCTCCCCTTCAGAAGGCTTGGCTTCAATATTTATATACTTTGATAAGTATTTGTGCATTGAAGCCAGCATTTCTAGAGGTGCTATAACCAACCAGTGTAAGTGGTGGATTAACTTTATCAAATTAGTGTCAGATTTATATTTGTGGCGGTTTAATGGCCTTTTGTAAGACCTTTTTTTTGTCAATATGGGGAGCAGGGGACTTTGTGCCCTAGCTCAGTCGTCACCTAGGCAAACCTTCACATTTTTTAGTAGTAGACAAGGAGGGAAGTACAGGCATGAATGACTTGCGTTGCTCTCACTGTTTATTTTTTACCCAACATCCCCTGCAAACCTCAAATTTAGCTCAAATCCAAAATTTCTTCACATTTAAGTGATGGAAGTTCAGGAATCTGTGGCGAACTAGAAACTTCCATCTACCTAGTGTTTCCCCAAGTATTCTGATAAAAATGGTACCTCACTCGTGTGGGTGGCCCAAGTACCCGCGACAGGCAAGGGCCCAAAACGTATTGAGGAGACATCAAAATTGCCTATCACAAAACGACCTGGTTTTGCAAGGGGGGTCACCTGGGTTTTTGGCCTCGTGCTCGGCGGCCATCTAGGGAAACCTACCAAACCCACACGTTTCTGAAAACTAGACACAGGGGGAGTCCAAGGAGGTGTGGCTTGCGTGGACCCCCCAACGCTTTCCTACCCAGAATCCCCTGCAACCCTCAAATTTAGCCAAGTGAGGTACCATTTTTACCGGGAGTCTTAGAGAAACACAGAATAGCAGAACAAGTGTTTTTGCCAATTGACTTTCTATGCATTTATCCCTTCCAAATGTAAGGCAGTGCGTAAAAAATAATTAATTTTCAAAAATGCCCTCTAATTCACATGCTGGTATAGGTACCCACATATACGGAGTTGTGCAAATAAACACTGCTTCTAAACTCCATATGTTGTTCCCATTTCGGAAATACATAGTTTTCCTTGATACCTATTTTTCACATGTTTTATTTTACCAAGTGAATTGCTGTATACCCGGTACTCAATGAAAAATCATAGCAAGGTGCAGCTTAGTTATTGGCTCTGAGCACTTCGGATTCTTGGTGAACCTACAAGTCCTATATACACCTGCAACCATTAGGCTCCAGTGAACATAACGGTATACTGCTTGTAAAAATCTGTCATACTTAGAAAACGTTGCAGTGAAAATGCAGACACAAATAGCAGTTTTTTTCAACTTATTTTCAATAAGTTTTAAATTGAACTTTTACTTTCTTTAGGAAAACCTTGAAGGATCTATACAAATGACCCCTTGCTGAATTCAGAATTTTGTCTACATTTAAGGAATGTATAGCTTTAAAGGATCCATTATTGGTTTTACATCAATTTCTAGCACTAACTGAAAGGAAGTTGAAAGCACAAAGAATCGACAAAATAGGCTATCTCCCACTAAAATGCCAAAACTGTGTAGAAAATGTTGGTTTTCTAACATAAGTCTGCCTGTTCCTGAAAGCTGGGAAAATGGTGATTTGATCACCGCAAACACTTTATTGATACCATTTGCAGGGAAAAAAACAGACGCTTTCTTCTTCAGCACTTTTTTCAAATGTTTCACCAAAAACTCAAAATGTAGCGGTATTTTGGCTAATTTCTGGGTCCCCTCCAGGGATATCCACAAACCCTGGGTACCTATAGAATCCTCAGGATGTTGGAAGAAAAGGACGCAAATTTGACAAGGGTACCTTATGTGGACAAAAAGTTACAGGGGCCTAAACGCAAGCTACCCAAATAGCCAAAAAAGGGCTCAGCACTGGGGGGGAGGGGGAAAGGCCCAGCAGTTAAGGGGTTAATAGAAACTGTGTTGTTTGTTAATGACAGTGCGCTACCACACGCTGCTTTAGTTACATTAAAAAATCTATTAAAGCTAGGTGAGTCACAAACATTTGTCTTTCTAAAAATTAAGTTGTGGTTCTATAAAGTTTAAGAAGCACTTACCTAATGTGTCAGATTAGTGTAACCCTTCAGCTGTCTGATCCTATAAGATGTCTGTAATCTAAGTGACAGCAATCTGTCTGAGCCTGTAAAATTTGTCTACTACTGAGATTTGTGTAGAATTCTACTTTTTCTAGCATGCCCCTTCTAAAGTGATTCTCCGGCATAAAATAAGATTGATAATCTATTTGAAAGGGACAGGATGGAAACATAAAAGATTTTAAAATCTAGAAGTGTAGGTACATGCTATGTTATATGATAGGTTATTAAAATTGCATTTTATGAATCTTCTGTTTCACCTATAGCATTTCAGAATTTCTTTTAGAGGATTTTTGCTGCAAAATTCACAATTTTACTACTGTTTCCTTAAATCTACCTTAGTGTGGGTGAAACTACAACACTTCTGGAGAGGGTCAGGCTATGCTGACACACATTGAAAGCACTGTAATATTTTATGGTCCTATTTAAGAGCCTATGGATTTTTCGCCAACTTGTGAAAATGTGCTTTAAAATGCTTAGTTTGATCACATTTTTTTCAAGGTTTTGTTGGAGGCAAGCCATTGAAGCTGTTTGATACAATGGTGCTTGGTCGCTATGCTCATTCACTTGCTGCAAATCACTACTGGTATTACACCCACCCCAAATCACAGGAAGTTTAACCTTATCATAAAATCCCTGGAAATGGCCACATGATGTGACCTTGATCAGATTGCAGAAAATAACTGCATGGTCTTAAGGTTAGCTAGACTGGACTCTTCTGACGGCACCCAATAGAAGCATGGAAGTAGATGAGACTTGTGGGCCCCATTCAATCTATCCATACCCATTCCATACTCACTAATCATATGCAATCTCCAGGTTTCCTTTGCCTTCTTCAACGGTTATTGCTCATATATCTCTTATGGTCATTTAATATCTCCATTTTTGAGACTGTCCACAGCTGTCAGAGCCTATAATATCTTTAGCTTCAGCTTCCTCACTCAAGTACAATTCTCATATGCAATAGCTCTACTGATATTTCCATGTGCCTTTGAGCGTAAAGAGGAGGGGAAGACATTGGTATACAGTTAGGAGACAGTGATAAAAAGGAGAAGGAAGACATAGATGTGGGAAAGAGGGACTAGGAGGAAGGAGAAAGCAGGATGATAGAGAGAATAAAATATATAAATAAAAACAAGTAGAAAGGAAAAAAGAGGAATAAGGAAGAAGGAATGAAGTCCTGAGAAACAGTGACAAAGGGTAGACAACTAGGTAAACAAGTGAACACAGCACGGAAATGGAGAGAATGGAGGGGAAGTGGGAAAGGAGTAATAAGGAAGAACACAGAGGGGTGATGAGTAGCTTATAGAGATGGTATGGTTAGAGAAATTTGAATGAGAGGATTCAAGAGAAAGGATGAGTGACATAGTAATTAAGCGCAAGAGGAAACACAGATGGGCTCAAGGCAGTATAGGATGGAAAATATATTGCTAAATGCACCATTTTCCCTACGGTATTTTCAAGCATTTCTTAGGGAAAGAACCTCCACTATTCACCTTTGCAACAATGAGGGTCAGTCTCTTCTCTGTGTCTTAGGGGGCAGCCACAACAAGATTTGCCAGGTTTGCTTTAGGTTCCCAGTGCAGCACTGATGTGTGTTAGATCTGACATCCTTGGTTTCCCCCAGATTTTTTGTCTTCACTCCGCTATTATTGAAGAACTTATTTTTGTTGGCTTTAAGACTCTGTGCACTTCCCCTTGCTTACTGTCATGTAGTTTCTATATTACCAATACAGGATCTGCACGTTTGGATAACATAAACTGTGGGTTTGGTGAAAGACTGATTCTGTGCACCCCCACCGGATACGTTAGCCTGTCTGTATCAGCTAGCTCAGTGCCACTAGAGTCTCCTCTTATCGGGGAGAGAATAGTTCTTGGCAACCTCAGAACATGACAACCCTGATCCGCCAGGATCGTGGAAACAATATACTACTTTTCGCTCAGTCACTCGTGCTCACTTAGTTTGTCTCAGAGATACACAGAATAAACATACTGGGCGTTTTCAATAAGGATTTATTGAACAGTTGTTATTCTAGTGTAGAATATATGAGCTGCAACAACCATTAGACAGTAGCAGAGATATATGATTAGCAATACTACAAAAGTAAAGGGATGGTGCAGTTCTACCATCTTGCAGAAATCATGAATACATACACAAAACACATGATAAAAAGTGCAACCTAAAAGTGCGTACTCCTACGATGTCTCCCTAACTAGATGTACCTAAATGTACCTAGCATCTGTGTAGGTGTTATGCCAAGAATCCCTCTAGGTTCTAGTCAACCCCCATTACCTGAGAGTTAGAGAATGTGGGACCCCGTCCTGGTCTCGAGTTGGACACCCGGTGAGGGATGTTAGACCACTGCTAGCTGGAGCGTCTGCATGCAGGAACCTCAGCGTCTCTGGTCAGTGTGTCAGCCGGGAAGTCACGGTCTCGTCTGTCTTTCTAAGCAAGAGATGATGTATATATATATATATACCCATAGGTCTCCCCAGGGGTCCTACCGTGCTGTGTTACTTTGTCGGCCTAAAGGATGACGCCGGGCCTGAACTTTATACATAGATATTATACAGGAGATGGTAATCCTACTGTTAGTGCTGCTGTGCTTCCAAGAAGCCTCATGCATAATATATGAGAATCGAACCAGGGAAAAACCTGCGTTCTGAATGCAGTGTCATATCTGGGTAAAAGGTCAGTGCCTAAGAACCGTTATGTATGTAATGTAGGGAAGAATATAGGTGAAAGGTTGTAATGTTACCTGCGCCTATATAGGGTACCTATATGGAATATAACACCCACTCCTCTTCCGACTGGACGACATATGTAACCTATTGTACTAACATCTTAACTAGATATTGGTTCGCACAAAGTGTTAAAAACATTAAAAAATGTTTAAAAACGTCAACAAAAATTCTAAAAACTTAAAAATTTTTAAAAGAAAGTTTTTCAAGCCCTAGCTCTAAAAGTGTCTGTAATTATAGTCCGAACTACTATAAGCATTTTAAAGCCATGAATGCCTAAACAATGAAAGGAATGTCAATTTAGTTTCATAGTTCCAAATTTGAGCTTGTTCAAAAAAGGGCGAATTTCTTCCCAGCACACGACGAGCCAAAATGAGTCAAAATGTTTATGTGTCCTGGCTGGTAGACGCAACATTTCCGTTGCTTGCTTCTGCAGTAGACGGCCCCTATAACACCTCGCAAAGAATGTCAATTGAGCACAGATGATGTTCCACGCTGTCCGCAGCCGGTGCTGGGGCAGCCTGTGCGCTGTCCAAAGCCTGGGTGTCAGTGGAGGAGCTGGTGATCATAACAACAGGTGTAGTTGCTACCTGTGGTGGCTCAAGGAATGCCGCCATCAACATTGGAATACGCTGAGGACACTGCAGAACATGGGCCGTTATCGGGTCCAGTAACGCATTCACATCCGGTTGCGCACATGATGGGAGTGTCAACCAAAGGTCTAACATGCATTCTTCTCCTCAAAACAGGCATCGGAGGACATGTAAGATGCAGTCCATCCAGACTGGTCGAAATGACAAGAACCAAGATGCACTTAGTTCTCTTAGGCGAGGCGTGCCCAGATGTTGTACCATGCGATCACGGTACTTACGCTCCAGGAGTGCTTTCTCCATCTCCTTGGTGACTGGGACATCCATTGCGTAGCAGAAAAATAACAATCAGGATTCCTGCTATTAGAAACAGGATCAGCGGAAGTCCTCCAAAGATTCTTCCAAATACGGAATGAATGAAGTTTGGTAAAACTCCAAGTACCGTCTGAAAGGTGCTCAGAAGTCCCGAACCTATGGTCTTAAATAGGTGGACAATGCCTGTCGTATCAGACATGTTAAAGATACGATTTACCATTTCTACTAAATGGAAAGGGCAGTTTGTATGAATGAGCGCCTGTATCTCTGCCAAAGACCTTGCGATCTGGAGATCAAAAGTCTCTCGAGCGGAGGTTAAGGGCACAGACTTCTGTAGAAGCATGGCTTTCATTCTGCTTAGAGTATCAAACCGTATTAAAGAAACATTCAGTGAAGGCCATAAAGGTGCCTCCCTGACTGTATGTGTTGGTGGAAACAATACTTGCATACAACAAGTAACCCTGGAGCTCACGGTTACCATATATGCGATGTTCGGGAGCATGCCACAGCAGCCTTGACTGTTCAGCATCAAGTAACTCCCATTCGAAAGTAGCCTGAATGCTGGAGTAATCACTGCAGCTGGGGCACCCCTCAAATGACAGGATAGGTACGCTACAGAACCGTTACAAGCCCCGTGCAGCATTATATCCTGGCATATGAGCGATCCACTTAAAGTGTTCTCACAGTTTGTACCGCTCAGAAACACTTCTCGATCCCCACTCTGGCATCGAAATCTGTATGGTAATATCCATGATTCCTTAATGTATTCCTTACCCATTTCGTCATATCTGCCTACTTGCTTTTGTTCAAGGCAATACTGAAACTGAAAAGTAGTGACCGGTAGAGTGATGTGCCCATGGATTAGCCATTCTGTGGATGGTGATTCCGCCACTGTAAATGCTAATCTATCCAGTTTTTCGATACGCAGCATTGTATATTTTGCTCCCCCTTGTGCGATTTCTATCTGTTTATCTGTTAGATTGTATTCAGAAAACAGAGACCTACTGTTGATATAACGCCAAGGCACGTAGCCTGCATGCAAAAATTGCAGCGTCCAGCTCAATAGCATAATAGAACGTAACTGTGATTGCCCGTGTTGTAATATGGCCAAATCTTGTTCTAGTATGTCTATCGCAGAAGATACAATGTTGCCTAAGGAATATATCCTGGAGGTCAATGTAGTTAACCCATTGTCTACCACTGCTAGTGATTTTTCTAGATTTATACGGTCTATTTCCCGTAGTCTCTCTGCGGCCTCTTGTTGTGATATTTTGCATATTTCATTGTAGGCAGCATAATAGAAACGTTTCTGACGTGGCTTCCTGGGACCCATTAAAAAATACCTAAGATCCACATCCTATGACAGTAAGGGTAAGTGTTGTTTCACGTGTGTGACTGTTGAGGTTTTTTAGCCAATCAAGGCACAACTTCCCAACCCTGTAGGATGTCACTACCCCTGGATGTTGTCTCTGTACATAACGTGGATCTGGCCTATGGATACTAAACCCTTCGGTTTTACCCATGAATCTTGCTTGACAACTATTGGTGTCTGTGGGCCAAATCAACCATTTTTTCAATCGGGGTCTGATCTGTTGATTGTATAATGTCATCTACTGTAATCCCTATCAGGGGAAAGAACCAAGCTAATCACAAGTATAAATGTTTAAAATTAAACAGCACAACATACACATAATCAGTTGACATGATGCTGGAATATTATCACAAAATATATTTTTTATTTAATATTTCATTTCGTATAAAAAGATTTTTTTCATTTTTTGTCAGGATATCCGCTTGCCGCTTGATCGTGAGCCCCCGTATTGCTGACAAGAGATGGCCTAAAATAAAATATATATTATCCATTATCAGGATACCTTGGCCATACAGGGATCCTTACAGATTATCACATCTGAAACTGGACCGAACATCTTTGGTCAAAGTGATTTGGTAAAATCGTAACATTTGAAATAGTCTATTGACGATAAAGATGCTGCTATCAATACATTAAGATTCGGGGAATTAATGAATTTTCCATCTGTGTAAAATAGTGAAATTGGAGTGAGCATCCAATCGCATTTGGAAAGAGCAATAGAGAAAGTCGAGACGGTGTCCTGACGAAGGCAACTTGCCGAAACGCGCGTAGTTCCATCTACCGCTGACCCTCTTTTCAGTCCACATAAGATCTGTGACTTTGTTAGAAACACTCGAAGAAAAGAAAAAAAGAGAAAAAAAGATTGTATTATCAGATAAGAGCATTTTTATGCTCTAAGTTCTCATTTAGTTTAATCATATTCCATATGTTAATATGTGTCACTGCATTGGGATTTTATAAAATGTATTGAATGATATATATATATTTTTTGAGATCCTGACAAAAAATGAAAAAAATCTTTTTATACGAAATGAAATATTAAATAAAAAATATATTTTGTGATAATATTCCAGCATCATGTCAACTGATTATGTGTATGTTGTCCTGTTTAATTTTAAACATTTATACTTGTGATTAGCTTGGTTCTTTCCCCTGATATTGTTTTCCCTACTAGCTAGCAAGTTTCCATTGTGTTAAGTAGGGGTCCCCTCTCTTTCAAACCATCTACTGTAATCTCTTCCTGTGATGTTATGTTACCCTCGGTGTGTGATGGAGTCGGCAGCCGAGGTATGTTCAAGTCTTTGTTCTTGGCTAGTCCAAGGCAAGACTTCTGTTGCACTGTCTCATTCAAAAACATGATTTGTTGAGGGATGAGGCTTGCTCTAAACATAGCTTCTGTCCCCTGCACCTGCCATTTTCTGGTACACCAGACTGATTTTAAGCCTATGGTGTCTTTCCACAAGTCGAAACCTTGTTCGGACAACTGGGCAATAAAGGCAGCAGAGTAAATCTGTTTGGTGCTTGTTAACATATTTTTCTGTGCTGATGTTGGTGCAACCTTATAATAATATGAGGCTGGGTAAGACATATTGAACCCTGAAAAATATGGAAGCTTCTTTGCAAATGTTTTTGAACTGCCTCTCGGTGGTGTTGGACAATGTTCCCACTGGTGGTATGAGACAACATTTCTAGGATTTGCAGATTTATGCAGAAAATGATGACCATAGTGTTGATAACAATGCATACTATCGAAATCTGATGTGCTTTCTACTGTTTCACTATTAGAAAATGCAGCAGATTATTCCAAATCAAACAATATGTTATTAACAGTTTCAAAATCCCAATCATTGGAAAATGTACTTGAGGTAATGATATCACTCAATGATATTTTAAATAAATGTGGTACTTTTAAAAGTTCGGTCGGGCCGTGTATATCGAAATCAACCTTGTCCCACACTATACCATCAGGTATAGGAACTGTTGTAATGTTCACTGATGACAAGTCTCTTTGTTCTCGATGAGATGATTGGTGTGGTTTTAAAATTAAATTCACCTTTTGGGCTGCAGAGCTTTGCCGAATGTATTGTCCATTAATAAGCATGTTAAAAACTATTACTAAGCCTAACCAGAAAAGAAAGAAAAGCACCCCGGAAATTATCCATAGTTCTACCCACGGTGATACCAGGTAAGTTCTTCTAAGAAACACCATAAAGTCTTTTACTTGCTGCTTGCGTGATTTTTGGGCTGGCGTCATTTCAGGTTCACTTGGATCCAAAGAAAACGTATCAAAGTTTATGAAGTAGTCAGAAGCAGTTCGATCAATTGTTGGAATTGCATCAGGATTTGTTGAAATCGTACTTTGCTCTTGTCGAGGCACGTTGACGTAGACATCTGTATTTGGTCTAACAACTATTTGTCTGTCATTTTGAGTTTGATTTTGAAGTTGAATTTCAGGTTCAAGAGGAATGAGTTCCATAGCATTGTTGCATAGTCCGTCATTCGGTACAGGTGACTCTTCGAACGTGGTGAGTCTTTCAGTTTGAACTTCTTGGATTGTAGCAAGAGGAGGGCATCTGCTACTTTGGAGACCACGTGGCCTACTTCTTAGTATCGGCCACATAGTGTGCTTTGATTAAGTCGATTGAGACAAATCTTTTCTCCTTTTTTCCGGCAAGAGGCGGTAGAAGTACAGTTCTTGTTCCTTCAACTGCTAGGACCAGTACAAGCTTTCTGTATGATGGTCCAAATTCTTTCTTGTCCGCTACTTTCTCTCTGACCAGATCCCTGACTTTTGGGATTCAGACAGGTCTTGCTGTGACTGATTTGACTTCCCCAGTGGCGGTCTGCTTCAGGTGGACATTACTTTGTTGTGTCCTGGATTCATTTAGATCCTGTAAAACAGCCAAACGATCATGGATGTCAAAAGGTTTTACATCCGCCACTGCGCCTTCACAATCAAGATCAGGTACCCACATTCTTATCCCACATAGGACCTCATATGCAGTAACACCCCCTAGAGAACTTCTTGGCATGTTGTTAAGAGCTCGCTGGACTCCATGCAAATGTTTTACCCAACTTTCACCCGTGCCTAATACTCTAGCTGTTAAAGATTGCTTTAAGTCCTGGTTTTTTCTCTCCACAACCGAATTTCCCTCGGGATGGTACAGAGATGAGTACCACAATGCTACACCCAATACTCGCATGGCCTCCTTGTAAGCCCGAGAGCTAAACGCAGGGCCCTGGTCAGAATGTAATGTGACAATTGCTTATGTCCCTATGAAGACTCGCAAATCTCTTATAACAGTTCGAGGGTCAGCCGAGCGCGGGGGCCACACCCATAGGAATCTCGAGCAGGAGGCATGCAAACGGACAATCTGATGCTGTCTAATAATGGGATTTGTGCTTGGCGTGCTATGGTGGAACCTTCCATCTGCTGACAGATGTCGCATTTCAAGACATAGGGCCAGATGTAGCAAGCCAAATTGCGATCGCAAACGCAGAAATTTGCAGAATTTCAGCGTTAGCTATCGCAATTTCGCTGTGTGCAATGTAGGAAAGAAAAACCTACTCGCAAAATAAGGAATCGCAAAATTTGCGATTCCCTATTTTGCGACTGCATTTAAGGAATCGCAAAGTACGATTCCTTAAATGCAATGCTGGAAGCCCAGAAAGTTTGCGATTTGGGCTTAAGGAATCGCAAATTACCACCAACTTCAAGTTGGTGGTAATTTGCAATTTCTTTGAAAAATGCACTTTTTTGCATTTTTCAAAGTGCCATGTGACGCACATACATGTCCTTAGGGCATGTATGTGCACCACATGTGCACACATACATATTTCAGGGGTGCAAAAGGGTGTCCTTTTGACATCCTTGCACCCTTGAAAATGCATTCGCAATTTGCGAGTACCTAATGGGTACTCGCAAATTGCGAATATCTTCCCATTCATTCCTATGGGCCTCTAGGCCCATAGGAATGGATGGGAAGGTATTCCTTAATTGCGATTCGCAATTTGCGATTCGCAAATAGGGAATATTAAGGAATCGCAATTATTATTGCGATTCCTACGTAAATTCCATTTTGCGAGTCCTTAATAGCGATTCGCTAAATATCGCTATTAAGGACTCGCAAAATCCGATTTTGCTACATCTTGCCCATAGTCTTTAGTCTGCTTTGTTAATCCAGGCCACCAATAGCATTGTTTCAACAATGAAACAGTCGCCGTAACTCCTGCATGTGCAGAACCTATCCCTTTGTGTGCTGCTAGAATCAAACCTAACATACGATCCATGTTTGGAATTACTCTATCCCCCACTTCAGGAATCTGAGCAAATCAAATATTATTGGCATCTAACTTGTAGGAGTACTTGAGTGGAAACTTCTTTGGTAATACTTTGCTGTTTTTGCGTGAAGCAATGACAGACACCATAATCTCACCTTCTATTCTCGTTTTTGAATGAGTGATTGCAGCTACGGAAGCCATACGTACAGCCCCCTTTGCGGCTTCATCAGCCAATGAATTCCCTTCAACGTGAACGCCATCACGCTGATGACTCAGTGTATGTATCACGTGAGCCCTCGGTAGTCCGGATTTCAACTCCACTACCTGTTCCCATAGCATTTTATGCTTAATTGTGCCACCTTTTGCGTCTTTGAACCCATTCTGAACCCAGTGTTGCAAATATTTATTGTAAGACTGCACACAGTAAAACGAATCGCACACAATTAGTGTGGGGAATTCTCGATCCGTATTCACTAGTACCAGTATTAGGGCTTTTAATTCTGCCAGCGGTGCCGTGCAGTCTCCTAGAGATTGCGTTTTTGTGCAACTTGGATGGAATTTTCCATCTCGCATGCGACCTTTAACGAGTGCACATGCTGCGCTATATTGTTGCTTACTCCCTATGGCCGGTTGAGCAGATCCGTCAGTGTAAATAATATATTCTTACTGATCTAGAGGCATTATTTCATTTGGTAGAGGATATTCTTGTTCGTATTGCCGGAATGCTTGTGTCTTTAAATTTGGGTCGTACCTGTATTCTACGTCTGTTGCAGTGAGAGAATTAGCCCATTGTATCCATCTCGGATGTAAGGTGTTAGTGTTGGGAAATCTTGCCTTTGTCGCAGCCTCTAAGGCTGGAACCGGAGTAACTACTATTATTAGTTTCCCCTGAGCCGGTGCTCTTTCTCTCACTACAGCAGTCTGTACTGCTGTTAGAATCTTTTCTGTAGATGCGAAGCGCATCTCAACATTTGTGTACCAATGTGATTTGTATGCAATCGGTACTGTCTCACCTTCATTATATGTTAGATAGGTGTACCCAGATTGACCCGCAACTATACGGATCACCAGGTTGCGTACGTTTACGCGTGTCTGTAAGATATCATGTCAGCTTGTAAGGAACGAAGTGTTTCTGAATGTTCCTGTGTCCATTGTTTTACTGAAAAATCAGGTTTTATTAAATCGTAGAAAGGTTTTACTCTTTCTGCGTAATCTAAAATGTATGTTCTACCAAAGTTTAGGAATCCCAGTATTGATTGTAAGTTTTTCAATGATTTTGGCGGTTGGAACAGCGCACATTTTTCAAAAAAATTGGCTGCCAGGCTTTTTCCTTCACTTGAAAACTCATATCCTAAAAACAGGACACTGAGATGGGCAATTTTTGTTTTTTTAAAGTTGAATTTGTAGCCCTCAGATGCGAATCCCAAAATTATGGTATTCACTCTGTTCAAGTGTTCCTCTAGGTCATCGTCCGTCAGATAAATATCATCCACATAGGACAATGCCTCTTCATCTTTTGAAGTAACTCTGTTACCCTGGCCGAAAACAACCCTGGGCTGTTCTTATACCCTTGGGGGGAGTCGACAAAATTGCCGCTGGGTCCCTAGCTCTGAGAAGGCTATTAGACACCTGCTTTCAGGTGCTATATTTTGGCAGAAAAATCCATTTGAGATATCAAGTGTTGTTTTATATTTTTTCCGCATAATGTTATTCATTAATGCGGCACTGTGTGCATTTTGGACTGCAAATGTCTTAGTGCAAATGTTTAAATATCTGTAATCTAAAACTAGATGATATGAATTGCCCGGTTTCATGACAGGAAACAAAGGATTGTTCATTTGTGAGGTGCAAGTTTCAATCACCCCTTGGTATTCAAGTTGATCTAAGATCTCCCTGACCTGTTTTTTAGCTTCTTGCTTTATTGGATACTGCCTCTGTGCAGTTGGAGTATTTTTTATAGGAATTATGTGGTGGGTGGAATCCTCATCCCATCCAACATGGTTTTTATATATTGCCGGAGCCTGGGCTACCACCCACTCCTGCGCATATGTGAGTTGCTAGTGCCTGGGAATATGGTCTGAAAAAGCCGGAAGAATTACTGTTTCTCCTTTAGGGCAATCCATGACGAATGCTGGCGGCCAATCCGGTTCAGCTAATAAAATATCATAGCCAAATGTTAGGTTCTCCCAAAAGAGACCTCTCACTGTTCTACACTTGTCCCCCTCCATCTGGAGCGTTATTTCATATACTTTATGTGGGACACTTATCCTAGTATCGGGTGTTTCTACCGTGATATAATCATTCAAGTCCGCTGTCACCAGAAATTCCATCAGGTTCTGGCGAGCTATTGTTATTTCTGCTGCACTGTCTAGCATCGTCAGAGCCCATTCCCCGTTCAGTAGTCGAGTCCTCAGAATTCTGGGCATGTCTGATCTTTAGACCTGCAACTTTCTTCTTTTTGAACTGTGGCTTTTGCTTTGACTTTTCTTCTTTTTTAGAAGTGTAATCTTGAGCGTGCTGCTTGTCTCTGGACTTTGTACGCTCTTCTTGTCTGTCTGACCGTCCTTCCCTCTCTGAGTTTTTCGATGAACCCTGAAAGGAACGAGAGGAACGTGTATCAGTATCCTGATACCTGTCAGGTTTCCTAATGTTATCCATATTCCTGAGGTTGTACCTCTTTTCGGAGGGCTCCTGTGGAGGAGATCTACCTCGGGATTGAGATCTGTTTCCTTTAAAATGTTGTTGTTTTTTATTGTCCCACTTCTTCTTAGTTGAAGCAGGTGTCTGCTTGGAAGTGTCCTTTTCAGGACTAACCATCAGTTGTGGTTTTAACGCTTTCCCACCCAAACTGTCTCTGCCTAATTCTGCATATGCAGTTTCAATTATTTTTGGTAGTTCGTGTTCCTGTTCTAAAGGACTGAACTCCCTAAGGCGCTGGCGGATTGCCACTGAAGCTGCTTCCCCTTTAATGTTAGCTAGTATTATGGCTGATACCTGGGCATAGTTACCTAGTAACTTCATCCCTAAGTTCAGAGCAGGCTCTGCTCCGTACTCGTTCTGTATTTGTCTTAATACATCAGGTACTACTGCTAATGATGGGATACCATGAGTTTTGGTATAAATGGCAGCAAAGACTGTACCCCAAGTGGTACAGTCCTCTACTTGTGGTGTTATCCCCATGCACAAGCAGATTGTTAGCATTCTGTGTTTTTCATATGGGGTAGTATTCGGGAATGTTGCCTCTAGCTGTGTTATTTTCTGAGCTACCCAGAATGGTATTTGTTCACGTTTTGTGGCCATTTTACCCATTACCGTGTGTAATGTTTGTGGGGTAATTTTAGTTGCTGTACCCTGAACTTGAGTTCCA
Source organism: Calotriton arnoldi (assembly GCA_963921515.1). Classification (NCBI taxonomy): domain Eukaryota; kingdom Metazoa; phylum Chordata; class Amphibia; order Caudata; family Salamandridae; genus Calotriton; species Calotriton arnoldi. Next base: position 50,546 of record CAWUFW010020631.1, on the reverse strand, counting down.
TTTATGGTAACTATTGCTGGTTGGACTGTAAATGTCCTCATGACGAATTGCGTCAGGTTTCTATAGATTTTTATTAAATCTTTATGTTGTATGAATAAGTCACATGGTGGCATTGTGTCAATGTCAGGATGTGGTGTGTAGGCAGCTAATATCGGCCATGTTGTCCCTTCTCCTCCGAGCGGGCCGAGTCTTACTCTTCTTCTTGTGTGGGGTAGGGCGCCTTTAAACCAGTATAAATGTTCCTGGTACGCGAGCGGAACCTCTATGTCCTGAAACAGACAATATTCCGCTGGTGCATCTCCTTCTGTATAGGAGTGAAATGTTTGTGTTCTTGCATTTGCTGCTGGGAGTGTAACCCACAAATAAAATACCTCTGTTTTGTTTGATTCGTGTGCCTCAATCATGAAAACTACTAAGCCACCCCTAGCTGATAATCCATTTTCTAACAGTTTCAGGGTGATTGTATGTCTGAATTTTTCTGCAATAGGAATTGTGTCTGCATCTTCTTCTCCCCCTGAGAGGTGCAGATCTACTACAACGTTATCTCTTGTCTCTGTCATTTTGTAGAGAAGACGTTTGTCCAAGGGAACTAAGATAAGGTGGTTATGCACAATTTTAGGAACAATGTGTCCTTCAAGCTTGATTAACCAACAGCCAATAAATAGGATTTTTCACCTACTCAGCTGTGGCGGAGTTTGTGCCCACCCACTCCAGACGTCTCTGGTGTTTTGTGAGTAGAGGTCTCTGAGAATAGCACGACTGAACTACTCAGATTCTACTGTTAAATAAGTACCCAACCAACGTTGGCGGCGCCATGTCGTGTAGTTCCTATATTACCTATACAGGATCTGCGCGTTTGGATAACATAAACTGTGGGTTTGGTGGCAGACTGATTCTGTGCAGCCCCACCGGATACGTTAGCCTGTCTGTATCAGCTAGCTCACAGTGCCACTAGAGTCTCCTCTTATCGGGGAGAGAATAGTTCTTGGCAACCTCAGAACATGACAACCCTGATCCCCCAGGATCATGGAAACAATATACTACTTTTCGCTCAGTCACTCGTGCTCACTTAATTTGTCTCAGAGATACACAGAATAAACATACTGGGCGTTTTTAATAAGGATTTATTGAACAGTTGTTATTCTAGTGTAGAATATATGAGCTGCAACAGCCATTAGACAGTAGCACAGATATATGATTAGCAATGCTACAAAAGTAAAGGGATGGTACAGTTCTACCATCTTGCAGAAATCATGAATACATACACGTACATAAAACACATGATAAAAAGTGCAACCTAAAAGTGCGTACTCTTACTATGTCTCCCTAACTAGATGTACCTAAATGTACCTAGTATCTGTGTAGGTGTTATGCCAAGAATCCCTCTAGGTTCTAGTCAACCCCCATTACCTGAGAGTTAGAGAATGTGGGACCCCTTCCTGGTCTCGAGTTGGACACCCTGCGAGGGATGTTAGACCACTGCTAGCTGGAGCGTCTGCATGCAGGAACCTCAGCGTCTCTGGTCAGTGTGACAGCCGGGAAGTCACGGTCTCCTCTGTCTTTCTAAGCAAGAGATGATGTATATATACCCATAGGTCTCCCCAGGGGTCCTACCTTGCTGTGTTACTGTGTCGGCTAAAGGATGATGTCGGGCCTGAACTTTATACATAGATATTATACAGGAGATGGTAATCCTACAGTTAGTCCTGCTGTGCTTCCAAGAAGCCTCATGCATAATGTATGAGAATCGAACGAGGGAAAAACCTGCGTTCTGAATGCAGTGTCAAATCTGGGTAAAAGGTCAGTGCCTAAGAACCGTTATGTATGTAATGTAGGGAAGAATATAGGTGAAAAGTTGCAATGTTACCTGCGCCTATATAGGGTACCTATATGGAATATAACATTACCAGTTGAAAGTGCTTGTGCTGTCGCCTTTAAACACGGCAAAATGGGCCTATACCTGGTTGGTACATTTAATTTACTTCTAAGTTCCTAGTTTATGGTACTATGGGCCACATGCATAATTTTTTCAAGTAGGGATTACCTAATTGCAATTTTCTTTGAATGGCAATTAGGTAATCGCTATTTTTAATGTATGAAACTCTTTTGAGTTTCATTAGCGATTCCTAATGGGTCGCAAATTGACCTACCTCATGCATATTAATGAGGTAGTTCACAATTTGTCACCCATTAGGAATCTATGCCATTACGGGGATGCTGGCCTGCTGAGGTCAGCAGACTACCATGTCTGTGATTGCTTTTAAATAAAGCAGTGGGGTTTTTTTGCAGCCCGTTTTCCTTAAAGGAAAATGGGATGCATTTAAAAAGAGAAAATGAAACTTTGCTCCGTGGGACCACTGACTGCTCTTAAAAAATATTTGTCTTCGATTCTCAAAGGGGCAGGGGCTGTGAATGGGTTAATACCTCCTTCAAGGAGCCGGTAAAACATGAATGTTTTGAAACCGTAATTCGGTCACAAAACATTCATGCATCCAATTCAGATTCAGTATTTTGAAAGGACGCCCTAAACACGCCCCTTCCAAATACCGAATTGCAAACGCAATGTTTCCGGCCACAAAAATGCTTAATACATGTGGCTCTATATGTACCCAGGGCCTGCAAATTAAATGCTACTAGTGGGCTGCAGCACTCATTGTGCCACCAACTTAAGTAGCTATGTAACACATTACTCAGGCCTGACATTGCAGCCTGTAGTGCAGTTTTAAGCTGTCATTCCAGCCTGGCAAAATAAACCTTTTGCCAAGCCTGAAACTTTTTATGCTTATTAGGCACCCCTAAGGTAGGCCCTGAAAGCTCATAGGGCAGGGTGTATGGTATTTAAAAAATAGACATGTGTGCTAAATTTGTACGTCCTGACAATGAAAAACCCCAAAAGCCTTTTTTCACAAAGTCAACGCTATTTCTCCCAACACTAGGTCACCATATTACACTTAATATATGATAACTTCAGTTTGGGAACAGATTGAGAAGTGAGTCTTCAACTCTCTTGAATTGTAATTTGAAATACTCTGTAATGGTAAAGTCAGATTTTAAGTAAGGGCAGGCAGAGAACTCTGCTCTGCCAGCGGAGTGTGCGGAGATTTGCCTACTCTGCGCTCCGCTGAGAACGAAGAGTATAGGGCAAAACTCCAACTCCGCAGCAGAGCGAAGTTAGCCAGCCCCCCCTGCTAAATTGGCTTCCCGCCTCCATCCCCCCAATAAAAAATACTTGAAAAGTAATTTAAAAAGAAATAAAGTCACTTACCTGTATTGTGGCGTCCCTCCTCCTCCTCGCCGTACATCTTGTGAGAACTGCGCATGTGCGCACACGCGCGCATGCGCAGTTCTCGTAAGATGTACGGAGAGGAGGAGGAGGGCAGCCCGGGGACGCCGCAGTACAGGTAAGTGACTTTATTATTTTTTTAATTACTTTTTAATTATTTTTTATTAGGGGGTGGAGGTGGGTGGCGGAGCAGAGCGGAGCGGAGTTCCATTGAGCTTTTTCCCAACTCCGTGGACCTCCGCGTAGTGGCACTACGTCAGCTCCGCCCGGGGTTAATTTTAAGTTACTATTCGGAAAATGCCACTTTTCGAAAGTTAGCATTCTTCTGCTGAAACCAAGTGTACCTTTCTACCAGTGTCCAAGTTCACATGACTATGAATGCCTTGCCTCTGGTGAGTTGCGTATTCCTTCCAGGCATGGAGACAAAAGGGGCCTGGGTGTTGAGGGAGTGGGTCTTCAAGACAGGATGGCTGGGGAGGAGCTGTGCCCTGCCTTGATTACACTTCAAAGGACCCTGCCAGCAGCACACAAAAAGGAACCTGACACGAGGCCTGACCTTGTCTTTGAACCCTAGACAGTTTTGAGCCAAACCCAGTGGAAGGGGAAGAACTGTCCAGAAACATTTTGGGAGCAGGCCGGTGATTGCTCCCTCACAAATGCTAGCATAGGGTATAATTATTGCACCTTCTGAACTTTTCATTAGAATACTCATAGGCCCTTGGAAGATTTAGAAGGAGGACTGCCCTGCTGTCTGAAGAAGAATGGCTGGACCTGCTTGCTTTTGACTCAGGATCCCCAGAAGTGACTACAGACATCAGTTGGCTGACTACCTGTTACAGCCACAGGAACGCAACAAGCTTACGGAGGCCTCCCTGCCTCTACCCACCTGAGCAGCACCACCTGGACCTGCATAAGCTCTGCTGCTGGACTCTGCTGGAGTTAGTCCAGATCCCCAAGAGGTTACACCCAGGTCCTGGACCCTTGGATGACATCAGAGAGTGCTCCTTCTGCTTCAAATCTACAAAATGTGCACTCCAGGTAAACATCCAGAAGTTTTGGGACTCTACTTGACTGGTGGTGGTTTCCTCACATGGGCAATTGTCACCACATCTCTCGACAATGTGAAGTTTGATGGCGACATGATCGTAAAGACAAAAATCATCCATGCATGTCCTCCACAATGCGAAGCTCCAGTGACAACTGCTCCACACGCCTACAACGATATCCTCACAACCCCGCCAACACAAACCTCTAGCTGTGGCTCCTCATGTGAACTTGGACACTGAGAATAAACTCTTCACTGGGATGAAACTGATTCCTGAATCTGACCCACACTCCATTGTGGTTGACTTTAACTTAGACTTTGATACTGTCCAACATGATCAGATACCCTTAAGTGGCACTTTGTGCTTTTTGGAACTATTTTCACCTGAAATTTTAAAAATTCAAAACTCATTCTCCTGATTGGATATTTGTTGTTTGTGTCATTTTTTTGTTATCAAATCGTACTCTTTTTGCTAAATTGGTTTGGGATTTTTCTTGTCTTGTGTTTTCACTTTATTACTGTTTGAGTGCTGTATAAAAAACTTTGCAAGTTGCCTTTAAGGTAAGCCTCACTGATTTTGTAGCAAGCTACTACAGGATTAAGCAAAGCTTTATTTAGTGACTCTTGTGGTTCACCCTGACAAGGATTGTGTTTATTATGTGAGTGGAACTTCCACTCATCTCAACTAATAAACCAAATTCTTACAGTGTGGAATAAAAGTTCTGTACTTCTCCTCTTCACCTGGAGTAGACATGGTAATGGTAAGCATCAAATAGAAATATGAGAGTTATTAAACAGAAGAGCAGCCGTCTTCTATTTCCCATATGCTTGCAATGTGTTCATTCGGCTCTGTCTCATCAATGCTTCATAGCAGATGGCAGGGGATGAATTACATTCTGCTCTTCACAGAGAGAGTCTTCTGTAAGTACCCAGAGGACAGTTTGGTTTTATCAGAAAATAAAAGCTACATGATAAAGGCCTTAGTAAAGCTTTGTTTCTGTTCTCCAAGGACAGCAGGATGTGAGTTATGGACCATAAACCAAAAAAAAGCTCACAAGAAAAAAACCTGCAGTTAGTTTATTTTATTTGCATTTACAAGGGTCCACTATGCTTGAAACTGTTCTTTTAATCTAATTTATTTCAGGCACATCTCATCTGCATATTCCGAGCAGGGAATTTTCCAGCCATGTCCGTGCTAATGAATTGTGGTCGACAGCTTTGCTGTAGTGACAGGATCGTGCGCTCAACAAATGTCCTGTTTTTCACGAATGTATACGCACACTGTGGGATTTACTGACAGATTAAATTAACCAGCATGGTACAGGTATATATATGTATCAAAAATGAACCTCCGAAATTAGCACAAGTTGACATACATTGTTTAATGTATGCCGATGATATAGTTATACCCGATCGCACCCCGATAGGCCTGCAAAGAAATCTGAATGAACTAAATCAATATGCAACTGAAAATTTTCTGGTGCCAAATATCACTAAAACTAAAGCACTCACTTTCAGCGGCAGAAGGAAACCTCTATCTTATATATGGTCATTAGGAGGTGAACCAATCGAGACAGTAAAAGAGTATGTCTATTTGGGGCGTATTTTCACTGACAATTTACAAGATACAGCCCACTCCCAACACTTAAGTCGGAAGGCAGAATTGCACGTTGGGGCTCTACAGAGACTGTATCACTCTACGGGAAATAGACACTTTATACCAATGCTGGAGGTTTATGGCATGAAAATCCCCCTGATTATATCATATGCCATGGAATACACACAAATTAAAACATGGCAATCTATAAAAGTAAAGGAGGGAACCATACTCCGAAAATTGGTAAAAGTGTCGCAGTCGGTACCAGTCCAAGCTCTCCGTCTCGAGCTATCTATAATGGGAATTTTTGCGAAAGTAATTTCCAATATCATTAGGTGGGCATTCAACCTATTACATGCAGCGCCAGACACATTAAGGCATCTGTTAAAACTGGAGACCTTTAGAGAGGAAGCGTCCGGGTATACTTTTAATAAGAATATGTTAAAAGCCTTTGAGGTTTCACAATGCACTGTTGCACTTTTACAGGAGTGGTCTCCCGCGCACTTGAAACTGTTTTTAAAACACTTGGCCCCTAGAATTAGCTATGAAATGGATAAAGAGCATTGCATTCAATTGAAGCATTATAAAGCGTTCGCAGAAAACACAGAATTTAAAACCTATGCCCCCTATTTACGATTTCAACTAGAGCACGGGGTAAGGCGCTATATTCTGCTCTTACGTTTGGGTATACTCCCATTAGCAACATTCTTAGCTAGCTGGGACGGCACAAATAACACCAAAGGCATATGTGAATTGTGCAAAGGTGGTCGACAAGATTTGTTTCACGTTTTATTAATCTGTCCTAATGCGAGTATAGTAGAGGCTCGACGACGATATATAACTCCAATTCAATTAAAGCATAATGCTATCTCGGCACAAGATTTAATTATGTTGTGTAATTCTCCAGCCAATGAATTTGTGTGCCATAACTTGTTTAAGTTTTTAAAAAGTTTTCTGACACTGTTCTAAAGGTAAAATGTACAATCTTAAGAGTTTATTTTATTCTAATGAATGATGTATAAATAGGCGATAAAACATCATTACTTTCCATGTTATAGTGTGTTTTAAAAGTATTACCTTTTTAATCATTTTAAATTCAATAATAATACATTTATATCTGTATTTGTTGATCTCAGTTGAGGTCTGAATCAAATAAAAATAAAATTACTCAAATTACGAATTACGATTTTTTTTTTACGATGTGTCAGTGAGAAAGGTGCAGAAAATGAATGAGTTAGCCCGTGACATCGACAGAATACGCAGTTAAGAGAATACCTCAAACTGGGTAAGACAACTGCGGAGTCCACGTTGGCTCAGGAGGCTGTCCTACATCTAAGTGCAGTAAATACAATTACATGAGATGCAACACAAACATTTTTCATCGGAACACGGAGGTGATTAGGAAGGTGAGTGGTGGCATTCTCGCCATTGTCTCTGTTTATGCCCCCTCACCACTTTCGTCATACAACACAGTACGTTTGAGCATTCTTGCAAAGCACGTGACAGTATAGGGGAGTGCGTGCGTGAGTTCTGACTAACAGCATCCTTGCACAGATGTTAGTTAATGTTGGATAATGAATAATGTGATAATACTAAGGACCATTGGTATGGTGTCATGGAACAAAGATACACATATGACATTTTACCCGCATAACAAAACATTTACCCGTCCAACTCCAGAAGAATATTCAACAGTAGAAGTGCTGCACCACATTCCACCATCACCAACCCAAAGAGCACATCAAAAACACTCGTGCAGCATCAGTCACCTGCAGGCACACTACCTCTTGAATAGTTTAGTGTTTAGGAGCAGCATGTTATCAATGTCTTATGGCACCCATTTAAATAAAAAGGAAAATTGGACATAAAAAGCGATTGATAGGCAAGAATGTGTCTGAGGCATTAAAACATGGGACAATATATATGGAGTGTGAGCAGCAGAAACAATGACGCGGGCCATGATGGTGTGTGCAACTGGAAGGATGTTGCGACCCAATAGCAGCAGAATAATAGAACCATTGTACGCACAATTAAGTGTTGGCCAATGTCACCACTCTCAACAGCAGGCATGTAGTGACCTGTTATAAAGGTATATTCAGGTGTAGTGATGACCTAGCGACGCTCAGCATCCTGTGATTCTGGACAAATCACTTAATCTCCCCATGACTAACAAAAATGAATGTGTCCGTCTGTAATGCAACTGGTGCTCATGTAAAGCGCTCTGATACCCGATACCTTTGGGTTAAGTTCGCGCTATATAAAACACCAGCATTTCAGTAGCCCGAAGAGGGGAATAAGATGCAACTTCTAGTCTTAAGCAACTTTAAAATATAATTATGTGAGTTGATTGTTTCACTTGTTCGCATTATTCTCATTTACAACGTGACAATGAGAAGAAAAGCTCACTTAAATTGTCCTCTCAGACATATTATGAACTACTGCTTCTACTGAACGACAGATGTGAGTGTGCAGCCTGTGAAGAAGCAGGAGTGAACATGACAGAAGCAAGCAATCATTGTTCTTGATTAACACTAGTTTTTTTAAAATACACTAACCACAGAACCACATCATATCTATTTACCCAGTTGTCATCGTGTTTAACGGCTGCATGCAGATTGTCATCACCTTGTTTGATTTCTCTACCTGTTGTCCTTTCTGTTCCTTGCTTGCTCCAGTGCCCATGGCATCCTTGCTACGCTACATAATAGCTTTGCTTTGCACCGTGGCACATTCTGCACCTATTTTACTGAAAACCATAGTCTCATACTCGAGGACAACATTTGTGGAGGCATCTGAATCTTGATTTCAGAATTCTGACTGTTAACTCCACGATGCCCTGAGGATCTAATTTAGGGCTAGATGTACGAAGATTAGTAATAGCAATTACCAAATATTGATTTTTGTGAATTGCTATTTGGTAATCGTTATTACCAATGTACAAAAGTACTATCTGGCCCATTAGCGATGTATAGTGGGTTACAAATAAACCTACCTCATGAATATTAATGAGGTAGATCGCAGTTTGGGACCCACTAGAATTCGCTGCCATCTCAGGGATGGTGGCCTGCTGGGGTCAGCAGACCATCATGTCTGTGATTTTTTTTAAATAAAGCAATCATTTATTTTTAAATGCAGTCCGTTTTTCTTAAATGAAAATGAAATTCATTTAAAAATATAAAATTAAAAGTTTCATTTCTATTTTTTAAGAATAGGCAGTAGTCAGTGAGACCACTGCCTGCTCTTAAAAAAATATTTTTTTAAACATTCTCAAAGGAGAAGGGGTCTAAGGGAACCCATTCCCATTTGCGAATGTGTTACCTCCAACTTTGAGTTGGTGGTAAAGTGCAAATATTTTGCAATGACATTTCGGTCACAAAACATTCATACATCCTATTGTGAGTCAGTATTTGGAAGAGACGCCCTATTCACAGCCCGTCCAAATGCCGAATGAATAGGTATGTATTCACAATTTCAAATTGCGATTTAGTAACATTTTACTGAAGTGCAGTTTGGGATTAATGCATACCAAATAGCATTTTTGACGGTGGAAACGGCCTGATTCTGTGAATCGTGCTACTTGCAACTGCAAAAATGATTCCTACATCTAGTCCTTAGTGCAAGGCAGCGCAAGAGCCCTGCCTGAAATTGGCGTGGAACACTACCTCACCAAACCAGCATATACTGTGCTTCTTTTAGAGGTGGAAATACCACCAGGTTTTTAAAGGTGGAGCTTCAACTCTCTCCCGTACAGGGGTGTAGCTACCATTGGTGCAGCAGGTACCTTGGCACTGAGGCCCAGAGCCCTGAGGGGGAATTGAACTCTGACAGTGCTACCCCAACAGCAGTCAAAGGGTCCATTTTCCTTGCTTGCACCAGGGCCCATGGCATCTTTACTAGCTATTGCTCTCCTATTGACAACTTGTAAGTAAACCTGTGTCCCATCCACCACAGGACCACATAGTACGTACATCTAAAGGACTACAAAGTTTAGGGTAGGCCTTCTGAGATACATTTTACTTGCAAGAGACTGTCATCAGAAGCATGGTGGTTGGAGGCTGGAAAAATAATCAGAGGCCCCCAAACCCAGGGAGAAACCCCCCTCCATTTCCTAGCAATTGTTTTGTTGTTTTTTCAGGCATAAGTCCCCACTTTGAGGGTGTATTTCTGAAAAACAAAAAAACTACGATCTGCCAACATGCAGTTGTGGTGGCCATCATTACTAGTCTGACAAAAGTGCACCAGCCAGTAGGAACACTCTTACCTAGACGATCAACTACTGTCATGACTGGGATCTGTGGTTATGACAGGTGGTCTTCTGCCTGGCAGGCGAAAATGAGGGCCACTGCCAAACTGACAGAAAGGTGGGTGGTTTACCCACCAAGGTTTAAATGACCCTGTGTGTTCTGTTGTAGCACCACTGACTTTCTGTAGCTGGATTTAGGAAGGGTGTCAACATCCACATCCAGATGCCATATTAATTGTTATCAGTCTACAGTGGAAAGGACGACCATGATTTTTTACATTGTAACAATCATATCTATCTGAGACAGACTTGTCTCAAAATGGGCAGATGGGTCTCAGTTCCCTGCTAGTAAGCCATCCATTGATGCCAGTAAGCCAGAACATAATTGAGTCATGTGTGCTGTAAGGATGTTTTCAAATTGCCAGTGATGAAGTGATCAGCATCCAAGAGTATCTGGTCATTCAGTGAGTGCTGCCCCATCCACTTCCTGTATCTTTGTTGTATGACAGATGGTGGGAAGACCAGGACACGTGGGCCATCGATAACATTAATTACATTAGAGAAACTGGCCATGGCATGAAAATCCTCCTAGATATACTGCAATGCATCAGGTGAGTAATAAAAAGAAATGTGCTTTCCTCCATGTGTTAGCATGACCCTTAGGAACTCATGCAGGGAGCATGACACTGTACTTTGAGATGTACCCCCTACCATGGGCACAGTAGACTGGTAGTTTCCTGAGACCAGCCGGGGTGCTGGAAATGCAGCCTACATATTAGTTGAGAAATACTGGCAGCGTCGATACCGTAGATGATTATGGGATCAAGCACTTGTACAAGCTCAGCTAAGATATGACAGGTAAACCTGTAAGTCGTGATTATTTCTTCATCAACCCACTCAGTCAGCAAGTTCTTGGTGCTAAATATTCTCCCCTTCCTCATCTGTCCATGAACAGCCTTTTGTCAAGATTTGTATCTGCTTCACTAATTCCTAAAATGCTGCTATGTTGGATGATGTTGAGCATTGCCGGCCTCCTTTTATACTCTAACAAAATGTTAACAGCGTTTTCATGATTGTATCTCTTTTCACTAAGTTTGCATCTTTGATGCAACTCCTGTGCGATTCACTAAATTCACATTGATGGCATAGCAGATTTGTGTATACGCATTTGTTAAGCCCGTTGGCGAGTCATGTAAAGATAGACCTTTTGTATATGGCTTCTATAGGTTTGGGCTGGGAGGAGCTGGGATGGAGCAGGGTATGGGGGGGAGGGTGGCAAAATGCCAGGCACCAATTTTTCTGTTTGAGGTGGGTGGTTGTTTTTTTTAGAGGGTGGTGAGTGGCAGGAGGCCAGGTATTTTTTTCAGTTTAAGCAGGGGAGAGGGGGTTGCACTTGGCCCTTTCTGCAGGGTCATCCTCAAACATTTTGCCTTTTCTCCTCCATTTTTTTCTGAATTCGTTTTTCTTGGCCTTTAGACTCTCTGCACTTTACCACTGCTAACCAGTCCTAAGTGCCTGTGCTTTCTCCTTAAAACTTGGTAGGATTGGCTTATACCCAATTGGCATATTTAATTTACTTTTAAGTCCCTATTCGAGTGGCACTACATCTGCCCATGGCCTGTAAATTAAATGGCACTAGTGGGCCTGCAGCAATGGTTGTGCCACCCACTTAAGTAGCACTTTAAACATGTCTCAGGCCTGCCATTGCAGAGCATGTGTTTGCAATTTAAACTGCAATTTCGACCTGTAAAAATATATATTTTGCCAGGCCTAAACATTCCTTTTTAATACATATAAGTCCTGGACAGCCCCAAGGGCAGGGTGCAGTGTATTTAAAAAGTAGGAATACATACTTTTAAGTTTTAAACAACCTGGTAGTGAAAAACGCTTACATTCATTTTTCACTACTGCAAGGTCTATCTCTCCCATTGGATAACATCGGAGTTGCCTTATTACATTTTATAAGTGTAATTTCCAAATGGGAAAAACCACCCAGTTCTTGTTTGGTGTCTCTGGAATCACAAATTAAAATCCTAACTTATGGTGAAGTTGATTTGAAATTGCAATTCTGAAAATTACACTTTTAGAAAGTTCGCATTTTCTTGCTTTAGCCATTTGGTGCCTGCAGCCTGTCTCTGGACACAGGAATGGGTGTAGTTGTGTCACGATTGCTACAGCCCCTCCCTCGGGCATCCTCCTCTACACCGGATTGAACTTACTGGATGTGAGCCACGACTAGTCTACTGTAAGGAACATCGTGTGTAAGGCACTTACTGTGTAACAGGTAGTGTTGGGTAGTGCTGGAACAACCATAACTGATGTGCTGTGCAACTCTGTGCAAACAACAAACAAAGACTAATGTGCTCTACAATGCAGTGCTAAGCGCTATTAGTATCTATTTGGTATTGCTCATGATACTTGGTATTGCTCACAATACTTTATGCACTCAAATTGCTCCCCAGTACTGATCCGAGAGGTAGCAACATCACGCATGTGTAAACAAGTGCTGCTGATATTGACTGTGTTATTTCCATTCTTGATGTGGCAGTACGTCGTCACAAGCTCCTGTACTATGTCAAACTCGCAGCCCCCCTATTGAGTGAGGCTGTGTATAAAAACGAGACCCACCGAGTGCTTGTGATTAGCATTGCTTCTTGGCAACAGTCAGTTCCCATCATCTGAATCACACAGGATTTTTACGCACTGGGCAATTTTATTTAATCCAAGCAGTAAAGTCACTATCATTCATGGAATATTGAGTATAGTTAATGCTGATGTTTGCCATCACACTGAATGTGGCAAAAGTGCATGAGAAGGATCGTGTTAGTGTGGCTTGTCTAATTAGCACATCTTAGTAATAGTGCACGTGAAAGAACCATTTTGAGTAATAGCAGTTGATTGAATATCTCTTTCAAAGCTAGTAGATTGTGAATTATAGTGCATTGTGAGACAATTTAAAGGCGCTTTCAGGTATATAAACGGTTAGAAACTCAGATTTCAAATATCACAGTTGTTGGAATATGAACTCTGATACAAATGTTCTCACAATTTGAAAGACTAATATGCAACAGGCATGATAAATGTGCAAAGTGGACTCTTGAGCAGTGAAAGACAAATGGTTGAGAAAGTACAATACAACTTGAAGCATGAGTTCGGAACACTGATAAGATATAGTCAAGTCCTAATCTCAAGGAGTGTACATTTTATACTTTATGAGCATCAGCACCAATGCCTGTGAGTTGTGATAGAGTGAGAATATAGCATCTTTAAATCTCATACAGGTAAGAAGGGTCAGTAACACAATTGTTTAATACAAAGAAGTTGCTTCCTGTTTTATATACCAGAATCAACCATCAACCTTTCCTTTTGCCAGGTATCCCTCTCTGCGGTACCCTCCCCAAAACCCTTCCCCCCATCTGGCCACTCTGAACCTCTGGTGTAAGGTATATTCACAGAGTTGGTGCTGCCAGAAGAGGAGCATTGGAGGGTACTGCACCTGAAGAACTCGCACTTGACAGAATCACAAGCCTAAAGATATTTTGTTCCTCCCGAGAAGTACTTTCACGATGTCATCCCTAGAGGATGCTTGCCAAATATTGGTCTTAATGCAAAAAATAGCTTGCGTTGTTTTGAGTCAAGACTGCGGCATTAGCTAGTCAGGTGACACAGCTGCAGGGCCAAGCAAAGGTTCCTCCACCTTCACATACACCAGGTACAGGTTTAGCGCCCAATAAATCAGTGGTCTGTGTTACAGTTCCCACACCCGTCCCATTGGTCCCACCAGAGCGCTTCACTGGGGATCCTGCCAAAGTGCAAACATTCATCACCCAGTTGCAACTGCATTTTATGGTTAGGCCCACAGCATTCCCCAATGCCAAATCTAGAATAGCCTGTCTAATCTCATATTTAGGAGGAGACGCAGCTCAATGGACGGTCCTGTTAGTTAACACAGATAGTCCACTGTTGTACAGCTGGAGAACCTTCAAGGAGGACTTTGAAAAAATATTCGATCGTTAAACCATCACCGGCTCTGCAGATCGTGAACTTCTGGAATTAAGAGAGAGCACTAAAGACCATGTCACCTTTTTAACACATTTTAATCGCCTGATTTTGTTAAACAAACTGGCCTGAGGAAAAATGGGCGACCCAATATTGTTAAGGTCTTCGAGACAAATTGAAAGACCTGCTAGCCCAGGTAGATCGACAACCAAGAACATGTGATGATTTAATATCTCTCACCTTACGACTGGATCATAGACTATCATACCACAAAGGAGACAGAAAGAGACAAAGACTTGTAAACCTACGCACGTACAAAAGATAAGGACCCACAGTAGTCCAGCACTCCAGTGATCCGATGGAAATTGGTGGAATTAAAAACCCTCTTACCCAAGAAGGGAAAGATGCAAGGCGCAAGGAGGGCTATGCCTCTATTGTGGAAAAAAGGGGCATTTTGTACGTGAATGCCCGATCCATCCAAAAACCGCGGTAAAAGAGTGTCCACCTTACAAATGCCAACCAAAGAAGCTGGAAACTAGAAGGCTCAAGGAACGAACAGGACGTTTCCCTGAGATTTCATAAAAAGCCTCCTGCAGAGTTGGAAAAATCAGCAGCTAACACCTTACAGTCTTCAGCTCCTCATTTAATTGTGAACGCACAAGTAACCATGAGCTCCAGGACTGAAGATGTTGTATTGATGATAGACTCTGCAGCAACAGGTAATTTTATTGATATATTTGTAGTATCCACTGTCCTTTATTCGAACATCCAGGCATTTCACATTGCCGTTTATCAATAAAGCTCCTTGCCATCAATACAGCTCCTTGCCAGCACATGTTTCGTCTGTTTTTAATTTAAAACAAGACTTCATCAGGGCATCAAAGTAATCTCTATGCACCTTTACGCTGTAACAGGTACTACATTCTATAAGTCACCAAAATATCAAATATCTCAAATGTCTGTTTGCAAAAGAATTTATGATATATTGTCAGTGCATCTTCGTATCATGGGAAAAGGTCGTTCCCACTGTGTAACCGGTCCATGGCAATCCCCATTAGATTAATCGAATTGTTAGTGAGTTCCTTCTCCCATCTCAGTAGAAGGTCAGCCTCAAGATCGTCATAAGTGGGAAAAATGTGTTGCTTCAATGTTATTGCATCCCACCATTTCGATTGTTCACTGATCTTTAGTCTCTCTAATCTTATGAACTTTTCCTTCAACATTGCTCTGACAATATATCATAAATTCTTTTGCAAACAGACGTTTGAGATATTTGAAAATGTTCGTAAGCAGCAGCAAAAAGTAAGACATTTGCAGATCGCAAACGTAACCCGCTCCATCTTTCTGGAAAGAGGGTAATGTGTGGCTATTCACCAAATATCTGTGGATCAAGCACCACCATAAATTTCAACCCAGATGTATTGGTCCATTTGCATTAAGTGACAATGTCAATTTAGTAACAGTCAGACTCATTCTTCCTCAAGCCAGGAAAATACACCCTGTATTCCATTCCTCACTCCTCAAACCAGCGCCCGCCAAGTCACGTTTCCACCCGCCACCAGTCATGGTGGGGGATCATCTGGAATATGAGGTTCAGGCTATCAAGGGAGTGCAACGCCGCTAAGGCAAATTATGGTATCTCATATCCTGGAACGGATATGGCCCTGAGGAAGATTCCTGGGAGCCCTTAAACTCCATACATGCCCCAAGGCTTCTGCAGCAATTCCATGCCACACAACCGGTGCCCTGAGTCCACCCTTGTGATGGGCTTTGTGGGGGGGAGCTGTCACAATTGCTACAGCCCCTCCCTCGGGCATCCTCCCCTACACCGGATTGTACCTATTGAATATGAGCCACAACTAGTCTACTGTAAGGTACATCGTGTGGAAGGCACTCACTGTTAACAGGTAGTTTTGGGTAGTACTGGATCACAGAACCAAGCCATTTTTCAAGACACACTGTATATATTTTTGTGTGTATTTTCAAATAGGTGTAGTATGAGCAGACCTTGTAATGCTATTGTGATATTTTTTCTATGTTGTTTTAAAGGAATGTCTATTGTTTTGTTGCTTATATGTGCATGTAACATTTGTAATTTACTTTTGCTAAAAGTTTGTAATGTCAATTGTAAATTAATGTATTATGATTTGGAGCTCCAAAGAGTTCCACATAAAAATGTACACAGAAAACTCCGATAAACCAAATCATCCAGAGCTTAATAACAAGATAAAAAACCTCACACATTACAGATTTCATAAAACAGTACAGAATTCATAGTTGCATACAGGAGGCAAAAGAGCAGGATTGCAGATACAGAACCGATTTAATGGATCCTTTAAAATACAAAGCCAACTAGGACAGTGCAAATCGAGTTTTACCATTAGATTCTTTGACAACTTCAACTGTATGATGCAAAGATCCTAAAATATATTTATAATATAAAATGAATTTTACCCAACAATGATTCTATTGCAAAAAGACTTAACAATTGTAGATTTCATTGTACAGTGCACAATACATAGCAGCATAAAAGATGACGAAAGTGCAAGTGCTCGAGCATGATAACAAATTCACAAATCCTTTAAACAATTCTGATTATAATGAAAAATCCATTTTGCCCTAAATGGACCTTATGCAGATTACATACAAAAGCCCAACAAATACATATTTCATTATGCGGCACGGAATTCATAGCAGCATACAAGATTTCATGTACAGTACACAATACATAGCAGCATAAGAGATATCAAAAGCGCAAGTGCTCAAGTATGATAACAATTTCACAAATCCTTTAAACGACTCTAATTGTAGTAAAAAATTAATTTTGCCCTAAGTGGACCTTATGCAAATTATATACAAAAAGCCTGACAAATACGTATTTCATTATACGGGACAGAATTCATAGCAGCATACGAGATGTCGGAAGTGCAAGAGCACGACTACAGTACCAATTACACAAATCCTTTAGGGTGCCACCCTAACTTAGTCAGTGCAGATCATATCATACCATTGAATACTCTAACAACTTCAACTGTATGATGAAAAAGACCCTAAAATGCTGCTTATAATATGCTTTGAATCTTGCCCAGGAGGAGCCCTATGCAGCCTACTACAGCTAAACCCAACACAGTAATCCTTCTCTAAAATATATTTAAAAATTGCTTAAAAAAGCAAACAATTTGGAAGCATACTGGTTCAGAGGGGGGCCAATAGACAATTTTGGGCCTCCTCAGCTGTAGCAATGTTGTATTTTAGAAACAGAGGTCTCAAAAAGCAATGTCGTGAGGGTTGTAGTACAAAACGAATTTCGTTGTGAGCGCTGCATCGCCAAATGCGATGCAGTGCGCGTAACGAAATTCGTTTTATTTATTTAAATGTTTACTTACCTGTATTGGGCCTTAATCCGCAGTTTACTACCCCCCACCCTGCCCCTCCCCCGCCCCACGTCACCGCCCGACCGGCACTCCTACCACCGACCGCGCCTGGCTACATCCTTCCCTTCTTGTGGCTTTTGGCTTTGCATCTCTTCTCCTTTTTTTGTGATTCAAGAGGCTTGTTCTTCCATGGCTAATGTAGATATCTGTCCCCCTCCTTGGTTCCTATTGTGCCCCATCATCAGGCCTTTTCAGAGGGTGTCTGTCAGGGGCATCTCCAGAGGCTCCTAGGGTCGTTACTGTGTTAATGACTATAGGTTGTCTGTCTCCTCATAGTACAAGGTTCCTACTTCATGTAGTACCTACCAAACAAGTTTTACCAAGGAGAATGAAAACCTGCATGCCCGCTTTCTCCAACACTGCCCTTACTCCATCAGGAAGTGCAGGTTTTGTGGAGCAAGCAGACTGGAAGGACATGGATGTATTTTCTCCTTTATATTACCCAACAGGGTGGATGGGAAGCTAAGGCCAATACTTTCTAGTTCAAATGGCTATTCGGAATACTCTACGACATAGCAGCATTTTAAAATAAGTACACTTTCTGTTTTAAAAAGTGTGGATGCATGTTAAGAGTTAAAGTTGTTGGGCTGTGCTCAAACAATATGAAGGTGTTTAAGATTCTAATCATATATAATCACAAGACTAAAGAGGGTTACAGATGTAATATATATTTATTGCTAATGTTATGAGATTATGATCGTGTTCAGATAAGTATGGAATGCTTCATGAAATGTAAACCAGTGGGGCGCCTTTAAAAAATTAGTGTGAGGAAAGGATAACCTGCACACTGCCTTTTAATAGTTTTCGTCTAGATATTATTGAGAAAATACTGAAATCTGGATAGCAGCAAGCCTGGCGTATGAACAGTGGATCTCTGCAAATCCTAGTTCATTGTGCACTACAACCAGGATCATTTGGAACAGGGCCTTGCACAGGCTCCAGACGATCCCAGTCAGACTGGTAAAGCTAACAAAATGGAGAATTACATGACGGTCATAGAGGCTGTAATCTGTTTTTTAGTTCCTCTCCAATAGTGATGGGAGTGCATATGGTGAAGGGTGATCTTGTGGTACAAACAGTGGCATTTGAGAGATTTATTGTGAGAGTGTAGCATGCACTCATTACTCTGAATAAAGTGTAGAAAATATTTCTGGGTGTGCCTGTGCCATACTCAGATAGTCTAATACTAGGCAACTCGTAATCATGCCTAGTACCTACATATTTTTCTACAATAAGTTGCCACTGATAAATCTGTGAATAGATGGGGAGAGAGCAGGTTGATGTAATACTCCCTCAAGCTTTTTGGGGAATTATGATTATTAAGCAATGCCCAAATTGTTCCGTAGTTATGCCAAATGTCCAAACTACTCTTGCAGAAGTGCCAGTATATTATTTGGTTTACACACTGCTGTGCCTCTCCTATTGATCTTATACAGCACTTCTCTTATACGCTGTAGTATGGTCCCAATTTACATCCTAGAGTGAAGATGTGAGAGATGCAATCATTGAATTCAGATTTTTATATTCATTTGTGTACTAGTGTATACCATTTCAATTGACAGCATTTTGTTTTTGGCCAAGTTACAAGGTAGGACTGATCTCTCGTCTGGTGGAAAGGATGTCTCATCACAAATGTACTGAGCATCCTGCCTGCCAAACTCTCAGACCGCCTGCCCTGCATAGAGTTGGAAGGACCATCAGCTGTCTGTCAGCAGTGCCCCTGCTGTCTTCCACAACGGAACCTTATTCTGACGGCCTAGCAGAGTGTCGGCTGTCAGAGTAAGGGTATCAGACTGCAGCCCTATTTTTCCCTTAAAACTGGTGGTGACACACAAAACAAGCATTGGCTTAGCCAATAGGTCTCGCTTTTGGAACCTTATAAGTATTTAGATATGCAGCACAATATCCTTGGTGCAACAACATCAACTGTTGCATGACTAAACACTTATAAGGACCCAAAGGCGAGTCCTATTGGCTATGCCAATGCTTGTTCCTCTTGTAACGTATCGTTTGCTACCTCTTCTTGTATCTTGTTTGCTTTTGTTATTTGCACAATTGTCACTTTTTCCTCATGTAATGTAACGTTTGCTTTTGTAATATGCCCACTTGTAATCTTCTCCTCATGTAACGTTACTGTTCCTATTGTGAAGCGCTCTGACACCTTCGGGTAAAGTCCGCGCTATATAAAAACGCATAAAATAAAATAAATAAAATAAAATAAATACTTGCTTGCCCCCATGCCCGGGAAAACTTACTGAGAGGACGGAGTGGAGGCTGGAACGGCGGTGAAAGGTCCGACGCTGGGAGTCCGGAGGCTCTCGTGGCGGGGACCCGAGAAACTGCTTGACGCTCCCTTTCATCTTTTTTTGTGAATTTAACCGATGCCTGGAGCAGGGCACCGAATGCACTGTCCTACGGTGAGGGCTACGTGTTTTGATGTACCGAGCAGCAGTGAATCACAAAGAGGCACGGGAGAAGTGTTACTCCAAGTAAGGAATGAAAAGAAAAAAGTGAATGGCAGCAGAAACGGAAAAGAAACAAAATAAGTAAAATATTTCTGCACAGCAAATTAGAATGCTTAAATGAATGCAAACAGACGTACTTATATTAATGTTTTAATGGACTGCTGTATCTAAAGTATTTAGTTTATTTTTACTAAATCAGGAGGAGTCAGCCGAAACGCGTCTTGAAAGCCAGACTTAGAAAGTGAAATGTGCTGCTCTTGAATCCTGCTACCATGAGCAATTAAAAACATGATTTTTCAACAGCCCTGAGTGCCGTTTTCTTTCGGATGAGAGAGAAAAACTGTGATGTTTAAAGGAGCCTGCGGAGGAACCTTAAACCATGCACCAACTGCGATTAGGTTGCAAGCAAGGAAAACCGCAACCTTTTGTCTCTTGCTACGCAAATACTTGCTTGCCCCCATGCCCGGGAAAACTTACTTAGAGGACGGAGTGGTGGCTGGAACGGCGGTGAAAGGTCCGACGCTGGGAGTCGGAAGGCTCTCGTGGCAGGGACCCGAGAAACTGCTGGACGCTCCCTTTCATCTTTTTGTGTGAATTTAACCGATGCCTGGAGCAGGGCACTGTCCTACGGTGAGGGCTACGTGTTTTGATGTACCGAGCAGCAGTGAATCACAAAGAGGCACGGGAGAAGTGTTACTCCAAGTAAGGAAGGAAGAGAAAACAAGCACGCGCCTCGCGCTGAAGGTAAAAAAAAAACAAGCGCGCGCCTCGCGCTGAAGGTAAAAAAAAAAAAAAAAGAAGCAAAAGCGCGCGGCGGGAGGGGGGCCTGCCGATTGCCTTGCGGGAGCCAGCGGCTATAATTGATACCATATGGCGCTGCCGCTCGCTCCCGCAAGGCAATCGCCACACGTGCACGCGTTGCCATTGAAGGCAATGGAGTGCGTGCACGTTTTTGGGGAAAAAAGGGAACCGATGGCTAAAGGTCTCCTCCTAAGCAACGCATGCGCGCTGCGTAGGCGAGACCTAAAAATAAAAATAATGACCGCATCCAGGGAAAACTGCAAACAACAGCAGCCATCCACTAAACTTTTTGTACATTCAGAGAAAAAAACTGATGGCGGTTCTTCTGAAGGTACAGAGATCACCAATGTGCCAGCGGTGATCTTCAAATATGGCAGCCTTGTGCCCATCAGGATGGCATGCGTAGTGTTTTCTGGTACCCTGATGAACAGAGTAAAGACTGCATACCTTAAATCAGGCTGTATGTCTCTCCACAATATGCAATTGCTAAAAAGATTCAATGATAAAGAATGTGATGGCATCTTTAGAAGGTCCACATTCTCCTATTATGCAGACATGAACCACCAAACTGAGCAATGTTTTATATTAGATATCTGCAGTGGCGGCTCGCTGAGGGAGTGCTGCGGGGCGGTGGGGGCGGGGTGGCGGAGGGGCAGGGTGGGGGGGTAGTGGACTCGGACATACGACGGACAGAACTCAGAGGGAGTTCTGTCCGTCGTAAGTCCGAGTCCACTACCCCCCACCCAGCCCCTCCCCCGCCCCGCCCCACCACCCCGCAGCACTCCCTCAGCGAGTCGCCACTGGTTATCTGTCAGTCACTAAGTAGAAGATATCAATGAAGTGGTCTGTATCATGAACAGTTGCACTGGTTAAGCGCTGAGCTGAGGGCTGTTTTTTGGGTGTGCAGTGCCTTAAGCTGCCAGTCTAGTAGAATGAGCTTCTTAATATCTAAAGACACAACAAAACAAGCATCATCAGCGTTGTAGAGGCAATAAATGAAGGTCCTATTGTAGATTAATTAAGGGTTTATTTATGTTCTGAAACAATAGCAAATCAACTAATCACTCCTGATACCTTTAGATAGGAAATGCATTCTGTGTAACTAGCAGTGTAATCCGCACAGAATTCCTATTGGATGTGAGATATGTTATGTGATATAATAACAACCACATTATTGTGCATTATGAGATGTTGACTACAGCATACTTGAATACAGTATAAATATGCCTGCCTTAACAAACATATGAAACCTTCAGTTCTAATTGATATATAATCACATTTCTATTATAATTAGATGCTGACGGGCGTAAAGAGGGGTCGTAGAAGTAGGAAGATGACTGGGACTGAAGGGAAAAATTAAATTAGAAAGAGAAAGATCAACCAAATTCAATGACCAAAAAGCATTGGCAAAGCCAATAGGTGTGGCCTTAGCTGAGTCTTTTATATGGCAATATTGAATGCATTATAAATGTATTAAAAGAATGAGACTGTATGTATGTTTTTACATTTCATATGTAATGGTGCTTGCACCAGTTTTCGGTTCCAAATGTAATAGTGCACTATTTTGTAGAACATATTGTATTCAGTACTCACTCCATACACATAACAAGGGGCTTGATGTCAGCCTTCTCTCACTATTTGCTTGAGACATTGTTAAACACATTTAGGATTATCTCACAATAGCATTTTATTCACACATTTTTCTGTTAGCTTAGATGCTTGCTTTTGCTTTTTGTGGAATGCATGTGGAACTATTTTATATCTGAAAAGCAGACTCTGTCATCACACATTCATTCTTTATCTCATTAATGAACTGAATGTGCAAAACAATCTTTCCTGTTTTGTACTGCAGAAGGGATTTTTTATTTGCTTTTGGCATTGGCAGACTAGGAGACATGAGTCTCCACACAAAGTATAATCAGTCTTCCTTTTACCCAGTAGAGTACAAGGAGATCGAGAAGGGAAGCTGCAGCACCACTATTCCACCAATAGAGGATCTCACTGAAGAGTGCAAAGTGAAATTGAAAGCTGGGGGGTGTGGCTTCAAGCTAGAAATTTGCATGCACGCTCTTACTACTCTAATGCATTGTGCTTGTTTTTCTAAAGGATAAATAAATAGTAATGTCAACATTGCAACTTCTAACAAATTTCTTGAGTGTTATGGAAATAGGTGATGACACCTTACTATAAATGGGCGACTAGCAGTCACTGGGAGTACAAGTGCCTAAAAGCTTTTAATTATGGGGAACAATTTTTAGCTGTATTTATACACGTACAAAGGCAAAATGCAGTCATTCAAAGTGAAGGTATCCAGTGGTTGAAGTGGGCTAGTCCATTGACCTACATTTTGCGCTGTGGTAGGAGGGAGCATTTTCTGAGTGACATTTGAACAGCCTAATAGTGAAAGGGTGTTGACTAAGAGCCTCTATATATTTTTGAATGGCAATTTCTGGAAATGTGAGGGTGGCATGACAGCTAAATCTGTCTTTAGGTCAGACCTAAAAATATAGAATCCGTATTATGCTGAGTAAAGGATAAAAATTCCTATTAGCAGTGAAAATCAATGCTCCTACATATTCTGAGTAATGCACTAAAACGTTACTGAAAATGAATGCATAGAAAATAGCATAGCTGAATAACCGGCTACAATGATAAACAGAATTACATTCCTCCTATTCCAGCATCATATCATACACTGGTTGGTGGTCATCAATAACCTCCACTAAATGAGAAGCTGGATTGGTTCAGTGGAGTCTATTAAATACATATACAATGCATAAAGTATTACAAAGGTAGTAGTGATACAAGTTAACCTCACATCCCTAAATTGCAGTTGCTAGTTGTATTGTACATAAGAAAAATTAGAGCCCAGCCTAGCTGTTGCTAAAACAGACAATACCTTTGCTACCAGATAGTTTACTAGGAGTGATGGCAAGACCATCACTAACAAGAAATAACAATAATTGGCAGGAACTCAGGAAGTATGTTAATAATGCACAATGCAAATAATTTTTTTTAAATTGTGTACGACACCCATAACTGAATCCTCTTTTCGTTGATAATGGTATACAATTTGTTAGACATACTTAATACAGTCAAGTGGCAAGAATGTCCTTGCCAAAAAAGCAACAAAAAAAAAAAAAAGAAAGAATGTACTTGCCGGTATCTAACAGAGATTGTTGCTAAAATTGTATACAATGAAGGACATCAAATTTTCCCCATTGATTTCAAATAGATACGGCCGACATATGTTTCGTCACTTTTACTTTTTCAAGGCTCTTTCAAACAGCAAGATAGATAGTCATTGCTGCAGTATGTCTGAGACATTAATGATATTGATAGCTATATTGTATTAGAAATTGCACCCGCAAATGACTTCAATAATTCGAGAACTAAGTGGTAACAGAAAGAACAAAACCTGCCAAAAACACACTAAAAAAAAACCCATCCAATGTAACCATCATTCCGCCTCCTAGAAAGCTTCATTTAGGATGGGCTACATCATAAAACTTTTGTTTTCAGTTCATCTGCTGCAAATCGAGTTGGAGAAACTTTGACCAACATTTGGTGAGGTTGGGTGAAACAGTATTGCATTGACAGATCTTAATACTTAATCTCCCAAACCCCAAAAGAGACATGCCTCATCAACTGTTCTAATTCTACCAATTTCTTTTACTTTGGGGCTAACGTGTTAAGCTTGGGGAGAGTTTGCACATGGTTCTTGCCAATTATTCCAAAGACTAATGGTCTGAGTGAGAGAAGAATTTTCCACTAAAGAAATTACCAGTGCCATGCTGTAGCACAGTAATGTAATTCCTGAGGGGGGCATCCTCTAGTAGCAATTGTACTTATGGAGGACATTGCATTGTCTGTGTTTTCATAGGATTATACTGGGATTTTATATTAATTATTCATTTATTTTTATAAAAACATTGCTCTTCACCAAAAGGGCAGTCAGAAGATATGGGGCCCAATTATGCATTATCTAGGGTTTTTACTTCTGGTATCATGAGACTTCCATACTACAATCACTCAAACTGGGATGCAAGTACTCCTTTTTTAACTTGATGCTCTGGATAGTAATATAGAGCAGGCCAAGTCTGAATCCTAAAGGTGCTCTGGGCTCACAACTATGAACTCAACAGTAAAGCAAATAAAACTCAATAAACGGGGGCGTGGCTGAGCCGCGAAGCGCGATGGCCGCAGCTTAGCGGAGCTCGCAACTCCCTATCATCCCCCGTCTATCCGTTCCATTAATCCGCAGATCAAACGTGCATTCTGCCGACGGGAAGGTATCCAGTGCACGAAACTGAAGTGGAGGACCCCAAACATCGCCCGAGGGAGGAGAAGCAGACGCATTTGCGGTGAGGCCTGGATGCAGTGCTAAAGCCGGGGCCTCGCGTGGTGATCGAGGTGGAGGGCGAGCTTCTCCCCTGGGGCCGCGCTGCGGAGAGTTTTTGAGCAGCGGACGTCCGGTGTGCCACCCGGCAGCGTTTGACCCGGAGCACCAGTCTGAGGCCCGGAGCGGACACTTCATAGACTGGGGCCGGGATGGGGTATGGACGCCGGGGCTTCGGGTAATGACGCAGAAGACATATGGCCATAGATGCCCCGGCGATCCGACCCGCGACTGAAGCCGTGATACTAGAGACCCGCCGCCTGGGGGCTGACCGGGGCTTCTTCCTCCCCCCCCTCATCAGATTGAGCGCGACTGCGGGGTTTGGTGGACCCGTGTGGACGACGAGATCTGGCAGAGGCCTGCGGGAGCTACGGCCGCTTGTATTACACACAGTGACGGAGGCAAGGTGAGAGCACCATCACCCGGGCCTCGATCTCATGGCGGCTGCGTTGGTTCTGCCACCTGGTCAGAAGCCTTCTCTGCCTGGGACCGTTGCCTCGAGGAGACCCGAGGACACAGTGAGGTTGGGGCCCCATTTGCACCTCAGTGGTACCAACAGCGCCTGCTGCACCTCGAATACACAAAAGGAGCTAACATTGCACCCAGCCACCAGAAGCACAGCCGCTCATTTGCAACGCCTTCCGCAGTGCACCGGGACACACGCTGCTCCCGTAGGTGCGCGCCTGCTGCCTTACCGCTTAAATGAAGAGGCCGAATTAATGATTGGACTATACCCCCCCAGGAGACACCACCGGAGTTACCTGTCACCAAGTGTGCGCCGTTGACCCTACAAGGGGCGCGGCTCGGCGTTGCCTCCATGCTCTTGGACCCCGGAGTTGGGGCGTGGGTGTATCCGGCCATTGAACAAATGATCACACGATCTGCACGCAAACTCCCCCGGAGCCTACCTGCTTTCCCGCTGACTACGGAGCTAGCCCAACGGGGATCACTGACGGGCCCGGGTGGGGCGGCAAGGTGGACACTACTGTCAGACGTGAATTGCCATTGTTATCCTCGTCATGACCCATCGCTGTTATCACACCCGCGCCAAGGTGTGATGGAAACATGTCATCAACTAGAGGCAGAAAACCGGTGCAACAGAATAAACTGGACAGGTACACGCTCCCCAAAACAACGACGTCTGACCCCTCCCCTCCGGGCAGGAGTGGGGGGAACACCGGGAGAAAGAGATCCGGAACCCACACTCAAGGACGTCCTAGAAGCAATCGCTGGGATCAAGACCTCACTAGAACATAAAATGGACGCCATTACCGTGGAGGTCAATTTGCTCAGGGCAGACATGAACAAAAATAGTGAGCGGGTCAAGCAAGTTGAGCTCACTACTGCGAGCCTAGTGGAAGATACCTCCCAACTGCAATCAGATGTCAAAGACCTGCAGACATTCCGGAAACTCGCAGAAAATAAGCAGGATGACTAATGAAGGACGCCTGCGACGCAACAATGTGCAAATTCTAGGTGTCCTGGAAAAATCAGAGGGGCAGGCCACGGATCTATTCGTGGAAGATCTCATCCTTAAACACTTGCAACCCAAGGGGCTCGGGAAATTCTTTGTCATAGAGAGGGTCCATAGAGTCCCCGGGGGCCGGCCAAAGCCTGGGGCCCCCCCTTGTCCGATCCTAGCCAGGGTCCTCAATTTCCGAGACCGAGATGTGATACTCCAGCATGCCAGGGCAGGGCCACCTTTGAAATACGAAAACGCGGATATAACCTTCTTTCCGGACTTCACCCAGATGGTCCAGAGGCAGAGACGCTCATTTCTGGGGATCAAAAAGATGCTGAGAGACAAAGGCTACAAATATGCCATGCTGTTCCCAGCCAGGCTTCGCGTGGAGGCGGACAGCAGGGCTTGGTTTTTCAAAAACCCAGAATCGGCGGCGGAATGGCTGGAGAGTCGATGATCGGCGATACAAAGGACACTGGGATTAAACAGATGAGGGGATGCGGGTGGGATCCGGGGGGCGTCGGATTGGGCCTATGTGCGAATTAGATTAAGACAGAGAGTTGGAATTAGCGGTGGGACTCACCAACAGACATATTTGTAAGTTACGAACCTTTTTCACATATGCCGTAGAGTGCCATTTTGATTCGCATGTAAGGGATTGCACGATTGTGTATTCTATGATGTTCTTGGGGGATGGGGGAGGGACAACACACACCCAACTTTTCTACCTTTAGTTCTCTTGTGGGGCGACAGGCACTCTGCAAGTTGGCTGATGGGCAGTTTGAAGCCCAGAGTGCAGGGACGCAGGGAGGGGGGTGGTTTGGAGGGAATGTTCATGTTGTTAAGTGTTGAAATTTATGCAGGATTCTTTCCATCGAATACATCAAGATGTAATGCAGTGCAGGAGCGATTTAACTACACAGGTATAGATGGGTGCACAGCGGGACGTAGGGGTTAGAGTCCTCAGCTGGAACGTCAACAGACTTGGCAATAAGATTAAGCATAGTATGGTACATCAATATATCAAAAAACAGGCCCCAGATGTCGTCCTTTTACAGGAAACACACCTGATGGGGAACACATGCCAGGCAATGAATAAGGGAGTGTAGAAATAAAAACCTTCTTAGGGGTTCACTGATACATCTGGTCCTTAAGACCAACAAGGAAGAGATTGGCACAGAAGCTGTAATATCAAAAAACATGTTTTATTAACCTCAGATGAGGGAGATTGCATCTTACGGTACCCGCAGGCCACTGTAGGAGGCATTCTAATGAGTGCAGAGAACAGGGTCCTTATATATGTATTTGTTACATAGTCAGCATAAAATCAAGGGGAGGTCCTAGCACATACAAGCATGCTTATTGACTAATATGGGTATACAAAATGTGCTTGCTCCACAAAGTGGGAGGGGAGACTAAACTGCTTACATGAGTAAGAATAGCCTGACAGTTCTATACTAGGAGCAGGTGCATTCTACCAGCTAGGCCTCTCTGAGCATGTGCAAGACTCTGGAAGAGGGAGAAAGCACATGGCGAGCACATGGCTAACTAAAATGGCTGCCAAGTACAAAATGGCTTTCAGCTCATGCTAACAGCGATTCCTGCAATCTTTAACAGGAGGATACAAAATAGTAGCACACGCGGGCTTCACAACTGGGTCACGAGGATTGGGCATCGTAATCAAAAATTCATTCACCTTCACTGCCCAATCCACATGGTCCGATAATCGGGGTAGATATGTAGGAGTTTCGGGACTGTGGGAAGGTAAGACTGTCACATTTGTCTCGGTATATGTTCCCCCTGGCCTCCAGAGTGATGCGTTTAAGGACCTGGGCACAGTACTCTTGTCATTCCCGGAGGGCCTCCTCATGATAGGAGGCGATTTTAATGCATTGGTATCCGGGGCTCAGGACCGTCACCCCCGCGTGACATTAGACCCACACATCGGTGGCTCCCTGATTTACTTGAGGCCATGGGATTGGTAGATGGATGGAGGACACATAACCCAGACAGAGCCCAATATACCTTCTTGTCAGGTGCCCATCGTAGTCTGTCCCGTATCGACTACATCCTGGTCCCAGCGACGCAGGCGCTCGATATTCGGGAGATCCGTCACTTGGCAGAGGTATCTCGGACCACTCACCGATCTGGATGCATGTGGTCCTTGGCCGCATGAGTGCCAGGAGGATTGCCCCCATCAATCTGTGGTATTTACGTGTCCCTGATATTAGAAAGAAAATAAATCAAGCCACGGACCAATATTTCCAAGAAAATTAGGGTACTGTAGAATCGACTCAAACGCTATGGGAAGCCTATAAAACTGTTATCCGTGGGGAAGCCATATCCCTAATTGCGGGGAAAAAGAAGGACAAACAAAAAGATATGGTACGGGTGGAAGATGAGGTGCTTAAATTAGAAGAAGAATTAGAGCTTGCAGTGACCCCTGAGAAGCTACACCTCTTGCAGTTAAAACAAGACGAGTTCAAAAGCATAGCAACGGATAGAGCCAGGACGCAGGGGAGGGAAACGCAGAGCAGAATCTATGAACAAGGAGATAAGGCAGGGAAGTTGATCGCATGGCTAGATAGGAGGGAATGGGCTGCCCGTCTAGTACCTGAACTGAACGAAGAGGGCACAGACGCAGTCACCGACCCGCAACAAATAGCAGATCGGTTTGCAGACTATTATCAGACGATATACAGTATGAAAGGGCATTATATGGAGGAAGGCAATAGTGCCCTACTCCGTGATATTGCACTCCCCACCCTCACAGACGGGAACCGGGAGTATCTTGACTCTGCCTTCTCGGATGACGAGGTGGCTCAGGCGATACGGGCAATACATTCCGGGAAAGCATCAGGGCCCAATGGCATACCGATCGAGCTATACAAACTACGCCCGGATAAGATAGCCCCATACCTCCGCTTAATGTTCATGGATAGCAGGGAAAAAGGGTCACTCCCTACAGATCAAAGAATAGCCAACATCGCGGTCATACACAAAGAGGGTAAACCCAAAACTTGTTGCGCATGTTATAGACCAATAACGCTGCTCAATGCAGAACCTAAGATCCTAGCAAAATTATTGGCAATACGTCTAGTAAAAGTGATTGACAGCCTAGTACATCCCGACCAATCAGGCTTCATGTCACACCGCAACACAGCCATAAATCTACGTAGACTACACGGAGTGCTAGGCAGAGCCAAGACCATCCAAAAACCAGCGATACTAGTATCATTAGATGCCACCATGGCATTTGATATGGTGGAATGGCCGTATCTCTTTGCGGTACTAGATAAAATGGGATTCGGACCCCAATTTGTGAACTGGGTCCGACTACTGTACTCAAAACCCATGGCTCAAGTTGTGGTGAACAACCGTAGGTCCATGGCGTTTCAGCTGAGCCGAGGTACGCGCCAGGGGTGTCCTCTATCGCCGCTCCTTTTTGCTTTGGCTCTGGAGCCCCTGGCGGCGTGGATCCGCAGAGATCCAGTAATCCGTGGTATGCGTTGGTCCTTGGACTGGGAAGATAGGATATCACTATATGCAGACGACATTCTGCTATACCTCACCTCCCCGAGAGCCTCTTTATTACGCCTACTAGACATTCTCGCAGTATGTGGCAGATACTCCGGGTTTACCATAAACTGGTCCAAATCTGTGATTTATGTCTTGCAGGGAGAACCGCCTATTCTCCCGAGGGGACACCCGATAGCACCAGATAGCTTCCGCTACCTTGGCATATTTATTACATTAAGCCCCACGCTCCGCTTCACCTACAATCTCCTGCCGCCGATACAGAGATTGAAAAGAGATATCAAAAGCTGGACATCCTTGCCCCTCTCGTTATTGGGTAGGGCTGTCCTTTTCAAAATGATGGCCCTGCCCCGTTTCCTATATGCTCTACAGAACTCAATGGATCCAGTTCCCCAATCATATTTTAAGGAGATAGAGAATCTTCAGAGAGATCTCTTGTGGGATGGTAAACCCCGGATCCCCTTAGCGAAACTCACCCTCAACTGGTACGACGGTGGCATCAGTCTCCCGGATGTCAAAAAATACTATTGGGCTGCCCATATAGCTGCCATAAATAAGGGGATGTACGGTCGTCCAGATGACCCTGGGTACGCTATGGATAGATGGCTCCTCCCAGGAGGGGACTACAGTAGAACGCTCTATTCCAAACCCCGTAAATATCCCCTCACAGGTCCGACCGCCCATTCAGTACATGTATGGCATGTAGTGAATAAACACTTGGGATGGGACTGCAGGCTTACCTTGGCAACTCCCCTTTGGAATTCCGGAAAATTGGGCAACCTGTGGCAAACTAAGGGATTCGATAAATGGGACCTTATTGGAATTTCCCAGATTTAAGACCTCTGGGTTAAAGAGGAAATCCTCTCCTTTGCCTCCCTGCAACAGCAATATAACCTGTCAGACACTGAACATTATAGATATCTTCAAATTCGACACGCCCTTCATACGCTCCTCACTAATAAGTCCCCCCTCCCAGATGCCTCCCCCCTGGAAGATAGAATACTCGATGGCCACCTTCCCGAAAAAACCATCTCCCTGATTTACAAAAAACTAATTAACAATATGGAAGACCCACTTCAGTCCCTCAAGGAGAAATGGGTGAGAGACGGCCTAGAACTGGATGAGGAAGACTGGCGAGAAGCGGTCTCCTCGCCGCAGGAGGTGGCGATACAGGCCAGGTTACGTTTAGTACAAATTAAAATCTTACATAGGATCTACGTCACTGGACCAAGGTTGGTCCACATGGGCAGGACAGATAGGGGGGAGTGCAGACGCGGGTGTGGGGAGATTGGCACTTTTATCCACATTATATGGGAATGTGAACACATACAAACTTACTGGCCTGCCCTACACCGCACTCTTCGTGAAGTACTCACAATCGATTTGCAGCCGGAGGCACGCAGATGTCTCCTAAATATCTAGGAACCAACGGACCTTACCTCTTCCACTAAGCAATGGGCAACTCTGGCGCTAATGATCGCTAAAAGGAACATAGCACAAAACTGGGGGGCCCACCAACCGCCCACACTAGGAATATGGAAGGAAGATCTAGACTGGAGCATGTTCCGGGAAAAGTCAGTCTATGTTGCCAGAGGATGTCCCAAGAAATGGAACAAGGTGTGGGGGCCCTGGAACTCATATAGGGGGAATATCTGCACCCCACCGGCATCCCTGAATGAAGACGAGGCTCTTGTAGACCCCTAATGACCATATATTGTTCATTGTAACTTGCTATTCTGTGACCCATATTGAAGGCTTGTCAGATGTATAGTCTCCTGCTTATGTGTTGATGCGCTTTGTTAAGTTGATGATGTTTAATAAAAAGATTTAAAAAAAAAAACTCCATAAACATTGTGCAGTCAAAGCTTTTTTCTTTTAAAAAGTAAAAGTGTCTTAATTCACACACAACTAAATACAATGCACACAACAAATAATTACAAAATGGAAGGTGGTTAGAAACCAACTGTAATCCCTACAGCAAGGGCCTCACAAACTAGAGCATTTACAAGACTGGTCATTCACTATGACAAACCCAAACGTAATTAATTTTTAAAAACATTTTATTTATAGAGATTTCCAGATATAGACAAAGACAAACAACAATCCACAGCATATATAATACAGCATATACAATAAAGTATTGATTGAGAGCGAGATGAATGCAATGATATCTAATGTTGGTGTGTCTAAATAAACCAACACAAACAAACAGACCTACACATCATGTACATCCAGAATTTAGTAGGCAGCTTAAACATAGCAACGGTAATTTTAAAATGGCTCCGAGTCCCTGAGTGGCACAGGGGCACAGGTATATAATGCATTGTATGTATAAACTTGGGCTCATATTTACCAAGTTTTCACGCAAAGCGATGCAGCATGCCGCCTTGCGTGCACTGTGCTGTATGAAACGGAAAGAGCAGGAAATCGCTGTATTTACAATTATACGGCGCATTCTTGTCTTTTCCTAGCGCTGTGGAACTTTTGGCTGGGGCACTTATATCTGCGTAGTATCAATGCAGGCCACCCATGGACCATGTCAGCAGGATTGTTTTTGTGCAGGAAAGGACACCTTCCTGCACAAAAACAATCCTGAGAGACATTGTCCTCTCTCTACGTGCGCTGCAAAATGCAGTACATGTATAAAGAGGAAAGGGAAAAAAAGAGAAATAAGGATATTTCTCCTCGTTACGCCTTCCCAGTGGAGGCAAAGAATTTTGAGGCATTCCCAGGTCTACCTCTAATTGTAAATCTGGGAATGGGCCAAAATCCATGGGTGGATGAGTGGGAGCAACCACGCTCAACCCATGGAACACCACCCTGCCGCAGAGTAGCACATGGCAATGATTTGCACTGCCTTGCATTTCTCTAGATTTATCAAGCCTTGCATGGCCCCGACAAAACTAACTGTCACCCTTGCACTCCCTTGTGTGGTGCAAGGACGATGCAAAACATTGATGAATATGAGCCTTTATATGTAGGAGCTGCAGCCTGTAGTTCAGCAAGAGTACATTAGACTAGGAGCAGAAGTAATGCTACTGCTCCAAATATATTGGATTTAATAACATTTCAATAAAAAGTAACAGTTCACTGAAATGACATATTTCATACTTTTACACCAGGGTGTCTGGCAAGCTCCCAGGGCCCAATAATATGACTCTTTCAGCACAAAACAGAAGCTCAGGCCTAAGAACATCTTGTTACTCAAGCCAGATTCTCCTGGGTTTATTAAGTCCTTGCCTTGGCAGACCTAGGGTGCTATTTTCTCCATGCATATGGTGAGGTTTGTGGAGGAATGCCACATTGCCAGGCAGCTACCAGAACTCAACAAAGCATTTTGTGGTGCCACTGCCCTACTAGAGGGGGTTCAGCAGAAAAATATATGCACATTTTCAAAATCCCCTGTGGCTTATCGAGGGCTCACTCTCCCTGAGATGATTTTTTTTTTATGTGGACCCTGGTCAGTAAACCTTTTCTATTCTTGGCTTTATTGAGTTGATCTTTGGTCCATCCTCTGGCGACAGTGGTCTTTGTGCCTAGAGACCCCCGCTTCATAATGGCACTGAACTTAGGCCAGGCAGCTTCTCAGGTGGAGTGCATATTGATGAAGTCCCCCAATCTCAAATAATGGTGCTATGTTTTAAACAGTGCAGATGAACTCTAGGTCCTCAGGGGAACCTAAGGACACACTGGCTTCCCAGCAGATAATTGTCAATCCTATATGTAGTCTCTCAAAGGTGCTAAGAAAAATGCTGCATGCAAGTAGGTCATCTTTTGTGGATATCTTGGCCCCCAACTGTTCCATTTACATAGCGTTTTCTGCTCTGAGAACCTGATGGCATGTCCCAGCCTCTTGATCTACTGAATTTAATGTGAGGATTTCAGTTGCCTTCTCACAGCCTCTTGTGGTGCTGCTTTCTTCTGCTTACAAACAGCTCAAGTGTCTGTGTGTTCAGCAACAGGTTGTAGTACTCACTCTTGGGGCACTCATAAACCAGTCCAGTCAATTGAATTCCAAAAGGTCCCCCTTCCTTTGGGGTTCACAGTAACTGCACACACTACTTGTTCTGAAAGCGTGCCAGTGAGGTACTGCCACTAGCTCTGGACACAGAGTCCACAAAAGTCCGGGAACATGAGTCCAGAGTGAGGTCTTCCACAATGCAGAAAGGGTTTCATCAGCTGCACTAGTCCGTCTTCTGTAGTTCCTCTTTTTAATTGTTGTTCCCGCTGCTGGGGTTTTAAAATGGAGATGGAGAGTTCGAAAACATAGGAGTTGCCTACCCAACCCATTGATGGGACATAAACATCGACCCCTAACTGGCAGTTCTAGGAAACAGCCAACTGACTGTCCAGACTCTTGTACACTGTTCTGGGAAGAAACAAAGTTGGCAGATTAGAGCTAATTTGAAACACACCTCTCCTCTGAGCCAATGTCTGTTCACCTAGGCCTATTTTTTTGCATCCAAGATTTCAAAGAAACTTTCTCAGTTGACTGGAGCCAGAGATCTACCTGTCCTCCCCTTGGTTCAATGTGAGAGCATCCTGCAAGCTATCTGACTAGGAGAAGCTGCTAATCAGCTTATGGCAATATCACCCCTGCTCTCTTCCATTGCCAGGAGAAGTCTAGTCTCTCTAGGATGAACCTACTATTTTAGCAGGCACTGAACTACCAGCTATGCAACAGAGTAATTAACATTCTCAGCAGGGCGGAAGCCAGAGACCTGTTAAGGATGGCTCAGAGAATTTTTCCAAATTATGAAACAAGAACAATCTCATATAGAGCAAACTGGACTCTTGATATACGTTTGTGTCAGAATATGGATTGAACAAACTTCAAGTAACATACAACCTGTTGTCTACTGGCCCAGCAGGAGCGATGTACTGAAGAGATGCAACCAATGCCCAACTGTATTCTCAGCGATACATTCTCATGGAGCGCTCTGTCCCTTAAGAGCGCTGAGAGGTAGAGGGGAAAATATTATGGCTATATCAGTTTGCCCTTCTGACTGACTCAGCTTGGGTTACTGCAACAATAAAAGATTGTTCAAACATGCATTCTATTTTAGCAAGTAGTAAACAAACATTAGCTGTCCAAACACACAAATGTCCTTTAACTTTATCAAGATGTGCATCTTAATTCCAAATTCTTCTATTGTACTTGAATCTTCGTACGCCTTTACAAAGTCTGGAGTCATCTTGTTGCAACTTCTTATGTTTATTTCAAACTTTGTTACTGCACAAAATAAATGTCAATTCGCGGATTAATGCTATCCTGTATTTAAGTTCTACTTTGGGGTGCGCAATGTTTGTAAGCAAGCGCATGCTTAATGTTAGCTTGCGCGAGCGCGCGCATGCTACCTTTGCAGAGTTCTTACTTGTTTTGCGTCTTTCTTTCTTTCTTTCAGGGTTTTACGGGATCCAACAATGAGCTGCTGGAGTGGACCGGAGTGTCCTATGACATGGACTGGAAATCAGGTAAGTTGTTGCAGACAGAGGGGCATATTCTCAAGGACTTATAGCCGAGTTAGCGGCACTTTATTGCAGCCAAAGTGGCGATAAATTCATCGCACCATTCACAAGCTGGTGCTAACAGCCCATATCACCAGTTTTCCTGCGATAGCAGTCGCAAAAAACATCGCCACGGATGACACCGGCAACGAACGCTAATGAGATGCAGAGTAGGCGTTCCCGTGCAAAAAGCCGCGGAAACACCATTTCGCAACATTCCCAACAACCAGCCAGATCGGCAATAAGAGCACAAAACATGTATAAGGCGCGTTAGCAGCAGGGAATTAACACCTGCTCCTACCTGGTGTTAAGTCAGACGACAACCTGCACCATAAAAGGGAGCCCAGCCCACAGCCACACCAGAAGACCAACAGATGCCATGGAGCTACTGATAATGCAGCTCGGAGCCCCAAGAGGGCCACAACACCCACCACCACACCCAGGACCCCCACCCCCCCTAGGACCCGCCCTCCCAGACTACCACACCGGCAGTGGGGTATGTGACGTGCTAGGCCCCTTTGATTGGCAGGGTCACATGTCCTATGACGCCTGTGCTGGATGGGTTTGTTGTGGGTCTGAACGAGCCCTCAGGGAGTGGCTGTGGCATGCTGACGACTAGACCAGTGATCAGCAGATCACTACAGGGACGACCTGGGACATTTAGCGTTGTCGTCGTCCCCTGTATGCGTAAGCGGAGTGGACTGGCCTGGCGTATGGCAGGCCAGCATAGGGGTGGGAACAATGAACCCGGGGCTCTGGGCGTGTTCCAGTTCTGGGCTGGACATGGAAGTTACTGATGCGTGTGTCCCTGTTGTAGTAATTACGCCACCCGGACCACAATCGGCACTGTTGCACCCTGTCACACAAGTTCCACGACATGAGCAACATGGACGTTAGGGGGAATCTCCCACCCTACATTCAACCATACGCACATACGTGAATGATCAAAGGCATGACACATCTATGCGATTCTGAATGTTTATTTCACATCCAGTGGAGTGTTGCAGCTAGAGCAGTACAGGGTCATGCAAACCCCACTTCACATCATTGGCCCGTGGAGGGCCAGCCAGAGTCCCACAGGGAATGACAAGTACATCGGAAGAGGAAGAGTTCAGTCCGCAGTCTGATCGCTGTGTCATTGGTAACCAAACGGAATATGGCAGTCCATATCGAGGCCTAGGTGAGTGTCGTAGAGTGTATCGGGGGACAGTGGAAGGTGATGATGCAAAGGGCAGAACCAAGCAGAAACAGGCCAGATGAATGCTACTGCCTCCTCCTTACCAGTAAGGTTGGTTCACCCGCATCTTCGTCCTCTGATGGCACATGTGCCTCACACGTGGGTGGTGGTGGATTGCCTGCTGCACTGTGAGGCACTGAGACAACAGGGGGCGAAGATGTGGATGTAGAAGCTGCAGCAGCACCCATCTGAGCAAGGCCTTGAGGCAGCAATGCCATGACGATGTGCTGCAGGGCATTGAAGGTCCCAGCCACATCCCGCTGGTGTGCAGCCATGGCAGCCATCCTGTCCGCCATCATCCGCACCATGGTCTCCATGAGCCCTCGCATCTGTCCCAACTCCCGGCAGACCTCGCTGGAGCCACTCTGACTGGACAGTTGTTCTTATCTCAGTATCATGACTCCAGCGATGTCACCCATGGATCGCTGGAGAGCATGGAGCGGACTGTGGGTGTCCGTTAGGGACTGAAAGTGGTCCCTGATGGGAATTAGACACCCATGTATGGCATCAAGTCTGGCGGTCGAACCCCACCTGCACGTGATCAGCCACCTTCTCCTGGCACTACAACACACTGCGTTGGAAGGCCATGTGTTGTTCGTGGGGGTCCTGGGAGTCAGCTGTGGTGGTAGGTGCTTCCTGCTGTGTGGTCTGTGCAGGGGGTGGGGTTTCCTCGATGCAGCTGGTCTGCCCTGATCCTGGGCGTGGGGTCCTGAGGGCATCCATGAGCTGTTGGAGGGCGGCAGGGTCGATGGTGGTGTGGTCCTCTTCGTCATCAGTGAAGAGAGCTTCGGTCTGCTCTGCAGGGGGTGTTGGTTCTCCCTCTGCAATGTGAAGGGTAGATGCAGTTTTACATTGTGTACACATGTATGTTGATGGATTGTACACATTAACATACAGACTGCATGACAATGTACATTGTTACTGTTTGGGAGGAGCTGCCTATTTGATGCGGGACAGTGGACATTCCGACATCATCATGGATGTGTGTTTGTACTCGTACATTTTCATCCCATGTTTCCCTGCTATGCCAAATGTGATTGGCCAGATTCTACACACAAGCGGCACCACTTGGGTGCTCTGTTCTGTTGTGAACGTGTTGCAGTTCATACCACATTGTTTTCAATGTTGATGTGCTCTGCATATCATGTGTGTGTGCCGCATTTTGGGTGAGTCGCACCTGCAGCTCTGATCTGGCTGGCCCTTATCTTTTTCAGGCGGTGTGCCTTGACTTCTGTGCTTCTACAGTGCTGAGATGTTGCATACTTGGGTAAATTGGGCTCTTGGTGGGGGTTGGGGCTGTGGGGCATGGTTCGTCCGCAGGTGTGTTGTTGAGGTCAGGGGTTGTTTGTGCAGGTGGATGTGTCAGAGTGTGACCTGCTCCTTTACGGATGTGGTCCACACTCAGGCACCTCAGTGTCGTGGCGTGCAACATGTCATGGTATGTTGACTGCAGCCATGCTATTCGTCATGCGGTGTAACTTGCATTGTCAGTGTGGCTCACTGACACGCCGCTTTGCTGGGTTCGGTGCATGGGTTTGTTGTGAGATTAGTGATGTGTGGGGAGGGCCCCCTCTGTGCACGTTGTGGACGGGGGCCCACTTGCTGTTTCTATGTGTGCCGCCGTATGCCAAGGAGATCAGGGGCATGACCCAGAGTCATTGTGGGTGTGCAGTGTGCTATTCTTGATTGTGCATGTGTGCCATTGTGCCCATCTCCCCCCGTCCTCCCAGTCCTTGGTGGTTACTCACCCTGTTGCTGTTGTGCCCAGTCATGTTGAGCAGTGTCCAGTCCCCCAACTCCTGCCACCGTCTCCCCACTGATGACTGTGGACACCATTTCCTCCATGTCATCCAGCTCCTTCTGTGGCGCAGGACTCCCACCTCCAGTCTGCATTGCTGCCTTCTGGTTGTTGGCGAGTTTCTGCTTGGTTTTGCGCTTGACATCATTCCAGCGCCTCTTGACCTCGTCCATTGTCCTCCTCAGCACTCCGACTGCATTCACCTTGTCCAGGATGGACTGCCATGTTGCATTTTTGGTTGCCAATGACACAGTGGAGGTGACGAACAGTTGTTGATGGTGTTCTACCACCTCCGTGATCAGGATCCTGTTTTCCTGCAGACTGAACTTCGTCTTCCTCTTCTTCTTCTCCTTGCCCTTCCCTGTCCCCGGGGTCCCAGGCTGGACCTCCGTGGGGCTTGTGGGGTTCTGGCCGTCCTCTGTGCCTGCTCCGGCTGCCTCCATTGTGACTCGCTGTGGTTCGTTTTTTGTGTGTTTTTTTTCTGCTTTTATGGTGATTTTTCACACCTGACGTGTGTGATTTGCAGGCCTGGCCTGCTTTTCGCTGATTGTCTTATCGCGATTGGGCCCATCGCACCTTTTTTCACATTCGCCGTTGGATTTTTATCGCCGTCCCGGTGAGTTCATCGCAGTCATTTTCCGCGTTATCATAACACTATCGCATGTTACCGCCGTGTTGGGAATGCCACGTTAACACTGGGTTATTTTTCCGCGATGGACGGCGATATGTGAACTTGCGTTAACCTATTTTGGCGATGTTTATCGCACGTTCTTGTGAATATGCCCCAGAATGTATCTCCTCAGCTCAACCCACCTCCTTGTGGCTAAATGATTGCAGAGTAAGGCATGGCTGTCAAGGGTGTGGTTTTTATAAATTTTGGTTTTAAGATGGCTGACCATGAGGGTAAATGTTCCAGAGTATGCCAGACTGGGCGGTAAGAATCTCACAGGTTTCAGAATGTTCCAGACTATGCAAAAAGAACCTAGAAGGTTCCAGAAACTTCCAGGCTAAGCTGGAAGAATCTAATAGGTTCTAGAATTTAAAGTGACTCTCAAATGATTAGACATAGCGCAGTGAGATAGCCATGTATAAAGCACTATATACCGCTCAGTAATTCCTCCTAGTCAACCAAGTTTACACACTTATGACTCATATGTGAATTTCTTGTGTACAAACATTTCCTATGGAGCGCAACATTGGCTTTGGCGTTTTTATAGGGCTTGACCATTTTCTAGCAACCTGAGAGACATAGGTGGTTGTGACAGTTTGTGACACAGAAATTGCTAGAAAATCAGATTGGAACTTGCTTCCTTACAGGTTCATATAAAGATTAGCAGATTTCTGGATAATGGTTTGCACAATTTTGTGATGGACAATGAATGGTCCATCATCTGGAAGTGGGAATTGATGTGGTCATCAGTATCGAGAATGGCCCAAAGACGACAATGCCTTAAACAGGAACATAGTCGTGAAAGACAAGGGTGAAGAAGACATGCTAGTATTAGGTTTCTTATCAGCCAGGTGTTCGAGGACCAAATAAGAAGGAATGTCTTGAAGAAGATTGTATTATCTAATTGCCAGGGAGAATAGGTGAGTCTTTAAGGATTTTCTGATTCTGATGAAGTCATTTTCTACTCTCAGATGTAGTATTAGGGAATTCCACAAGGGAAGAACCATGAATCTGGCAAGCCACCTTTGAACGCGGGGTTCCATCAAGTGTCCTTGCGAATTAGCTTTCATAAAGTAACTGCCATTAGATTCTAAGGGCCTGACTGCTGTTAGGTTGAATTTCCATCTGCCACTGTTGCATATTTTCTTGCCACAATGAGGTGCAGAGTAAAATGTGTCATCTTTAAAGTTCTCTGCCACGGTGACTATATTCATCATCAGAGGACCACTTTATGGGAAACCTCATTGTAAGATCCACCAGCTTCCTCATCAGATGCTAAAATCTATACCACCATATGTATGCATTGGAAATATACCTTATCAGCCTTTGAACCAGAGCAAGAGAGGGTAAACACATAAGGGTGAAAGAAAGGGGAAGAGAAAGATGAAAAAAATGTGACAGGAAGAAAGCAGGATCCTGCAAGAGTGAGATAAGGGGACTGTGAGTGTCTAGTGATAGATTAATGAGGGATGAGATGGAATCACGTCTACTTAGCCTTTGCATTCAGCATGAGGACATTCAGTAGCGCCAGCTATGGACTGCTGTACAAAACCTGGGACCAAGGCACTTCGTTTACAATTTAAGCACTGCACAGACCAGACACAAGCATGTAGTGATCGTAATTCCATAATGGTGTAAGTGGGTAGTGAAGAGCACATGAAGTCAATATTAGATGCCCACGGGTTTTGCATGAAATCCAATGATGATATGTGATCACAGTCACCAAGTGCTTTCTCGATGTGACAAGGATTTCGCTATCTTCCTGTGATAGCTTTTTACTGATCTGTGACAAATCTGGAAAAAAGTATTTAAATAAAATTAACCAGAGAGCATCATGGCGCTAAAAGAACTGGAAAAAATTAACCAGAGAGCATCATGGAGCTAAAAGAATTGGCTCCAGGCAGCAAAAAAGGAACGCAGGAGATGAAACAATAATGCAGTCTATGTGTAAAAAGTTAGGGGCACATGCATCAAGCTAGGCAATTGCGATTCCTTAATAGCGATTATTAAGGAATCGTTATCAAGGAATCGCAATTGCCTATGCATGTAGGTTTTGCAAAAATATTTGCGATTCCTACACATTCCTTAATTGCGCATCGCAAATTGCGATTTGCAATTAAGGAATGCCTTCCCATTCATTCCTATGGGCCTAGAGGCCCATAGGAATGAATGCGAAGCCATTCGCAATTTACGAGTACCAAATAGGTACTCGCAAATTGCGAATGCAATTTGAAGGGTGCTAGGGGGCCTTAAAGGCCACCCTGCTGCACTCCCAAATTTGGCATCTGTGCACATGTGGCGCACACATATGCCTTAAGGGCATATGTGTGCACCACATGGCACTTTGAAAAATGCACTTTTGCGCATTTTTCAAAGTTTTTAGAATTACCATCAACTTGCAGTTGATGGTATTTAGCGTTTCCTAAATGCGAAGTCGCATTTAGGAAAGGCTTTGATGCATCCCAAATAGGCAATCGCAATTTGCGATTCCCTAAAAGCATTCGCAATTTAGATAATCGCAAAATTTGCGATTACCTATATTGCGAATGGGTTTTGGGTTGATGCATCCCAATTGCCTAAATACCGGTCGCAAAGCGGCCGATTCTGTGAATCGGCCCGTTTGCGATCAGTATTTAGGTTGATGCATGTGCCCCTTAATTCCTATGTTTTTGGCTCTTCCCAGTCACAAGCCCTTGCTCCACCCACACAAGTGAGGTATCATTTTCCTTGGGAGACTGAGGGTAACACAGAATTGTAGAGCAACTGTTATTACCTATTGACTTTCGATGTATTTCTGCCTTCCAAATGAAAGATGTTGTGTAAAAAAGAAGTCACTTTGAAAAATGTCCTATTATTCACATGCTAGTACGGGTACTCACAATTTCGGAAATGTGAAAATAGCTACTGTTTCTAAACTCTATATTTTGTTCCAATTTCAGAAATACATAAGTGTCTTTCATCCCGATTTTTCACTGTATATATTTTCCCAAATGAATTGCTATATACCCGGTACATAATAAAGAACCATTGCAAGACGCTGCTCAGTTATTGTCTCTGGGTTCGTCGGGTTCTTGATGAACCTACAAGTCCTATATATCCCCACAACCAGAATGGTCCAGCAAACGTAACGGTATATTGCTTTCAAACATTTGTCATAATTAGAAGAAGTTACAGGTGAAAACGTTTGCACAAATGGCTGTTTTGTTCAACTTATTTTCAATTTTTCCGATTTTCAACTGTTAGTTTCTATAAAGAAACCTTGAAGGGTCTACACAAATGACCCCTTGCTGAATTCAGAATTTTGTCTACTTTTCTAAAATGTATAGCTTTCCAGGATCCATTATTGCTTTCATACCCATTTCTACCATTAGCTGGAAGAAGGTTGAAAGCACAAAAAATAGAAAAAATAGGCTATGTCCCAGTAAAATTCCAAAACTGTGTAAAAAATGTTGGTTTTTTCACAAAAGTCTGTCAGTCCCTGAAAGCTGGGAAGATGGTGATTTCAGCCCCACAGTTATTTTGCTGTTTACAAAGATGTACATGCAACTTTGTTTTACCGCTTGTTAGAAATGGGATCTCTAGTTGGCAAGGGCTTGCACCTTTGTCCAAGTAGGGACCCTTCTTCCTAGTCAGGGTAAGGGTGTTACACTCGTGAAGTAACCCCTGCTCACCCTCGTGGTAGCTTGGCACGAGCAGTCAGGCTTAATTCAGAGGCAGTGTGTAAAGCATTTGCACATAACCAACAGTAATACAGTGTAAGCACTACAAACGGACACCACACCAGTTTAGAAAAATAACCAATATTTTATATACTCAAGACAAGACCAATTACGACAAAAATCCACAATACTATACTTTACGAATGAATGCTTGATACGGTAACTTCTTCTTTGCAGGAATAGCACAAAAGCAAAGTTCGTACGAGTCGGTAGCTCCGTCCGAGCCTACCGCGATGCTGAAAACCACAGAGTTTAACAGTTCCAGCCGACCGCGTCGATCACGGGCCAGCAGAGTCATGAACAGACTCGGTTACAGTACCTTTCTCGTTGTGGCTGGTACGGAGTGTACGAGCCGGTCGGCGTTCGTCACGG
This sequence comes from Calotriton arnoldi, assembly GCA_963921515.1. Taxonomy (NCBI): domain Eukaryota; kingdom Metazoa; phylum Chordata; class Amphibia; order Caudata; family Salamandridae; genus Calotriton; species Calotriton arnoldi. Next base: position 6,977 of record CAWUFW010020631.1, on the reverse strand, counting down.
TTGCGGTGCAAGACGGAGCGGTGCAAGGTGCGGTGTCCCTCGATGCGGTGCAGGCAGCGGCTCGATGAGCGTCGTGCAGATGGAGTCGGTGAGTCCAAGGCGTGCGATGCAGGGTGAGACGATGCTCGATGCGGTGCTGACAGGTTGCGATGCAGGCGACCTAGCCGGAGTGCGGGAGCTGGCGTCGGACAGCGGTGCGAGTCGGAGCGGTGCGTCGCAGACGTGCGAGCGGTGCCCCAAATGCGGTGCGGTCACGACTCTTGAGCCAGTTGCAGCGACCGCGTCGGTTGGGTCCGGCTGGTTCAGTGAAGCGATGCGATGCGAACTGCGGTGCCCACAGGTCACGGTGCAAGCAGCGGCTCGATGTTGGCGGCGTCGGACGTCGCCCACGGTGAGACCAGAGTTGCGATACGAAGCGGGGCGATGCGGTCTGCGGTGCAAACAGGTCACCGGCCAGGGATGGATTCGGTTGACGGAGTCGGTTGCAGTTCCCTTCCTCTGTGGCAACTGAAACAGCGTTCCAGAGCGGTACCCAGAGGCTTGTGAAGTCTTTGTAGTCCCTGAGACTTCTTAACAGGAGGCCAGCTCGGTTTCAGGCCCTTGGAGATACTCAGCACAAGTTTGTAGAAAGTTCAGTCCAGTCCTTTCACTGCCCAAGGCAGAAGCAGCAGCTGCAGGCCAACCCAACAAAGCAACAACACAGCAAAGGGGCAGTACTCCTCCTGGCAGCTCTTCCAGCTCTTCGTCTTGGCAGGTTCCTTGATTCCAGCGAGATCTAAATTCATGGGGTCAGGGCCCCAATATTTATATCCCAAATTCCTTTGTTCTCTGAAGGCAGAGAGGCCGTTGCCTAGTCCAAACCAGTTCTGGAGCACTTTGTTGACAAGTCTCCGTCCCTTCTTTCAGTGAGTAGGCCAGGGACATCAGACGCACCACAGGAGGTGGAGCCAGCATTGTGGAGGGAAGGCACTGTCCTATTCAGGGCCCAGGTGCGACCCCTCCCACCCATCTACATGTAGATCTTGCTATTCAGCCCTGTGCTGACTCACCCTGTCTCCTGGCATCCCCCAGCCCCTGTCACTCACACTCCAGACAAGGAATACACAACCTCGCAGAGGCAGGCTTGGATGGTTAGACAAGAAAATACCCACTTTCTAAAAGTGGTATTTTCAAACACAGAATGTTAAAACCAACTTCACTAAAAGATGCATTTTATCATTCTGCGTCCAGGCATACTAAACTCGAATTTCTACCATGTTCCCGGGGTCAGTTAGGATTATAAACTGTAATAATCAAAACTGCCCGTTCTGGCCTAGGGGGAACAGGTAGCCTTTCAATAGTGAAAAACGAACTAGGCTGTAATTCACTATCAGGACATGCCGCACACACCCGGGCATGTCCTACCTTTCGCATACAACGCACCCTGCCCACAGGGGTACCTTGGGCCTACCTTAGGGGTGACTAACATGTAGCAAAGGGAAGGTTTAGGGACTTGCAAGTGTGTGCATTTGCCAAGTCGACATGGCAGCCCCAGGCTGCGCACAGGCTCTGCGTTGGCAGGCCCGAGTTACACTTTACGGGCTGTTTGCGTGGGTGGCACAATCCAGTGCTGCAGCCCACCAACAGCATTTGGTCTATAGGCCCTGGCACTCGCAGTGCACTTTACAAGGGACTGACACATAAACCAAATAGGCCAATCATGGAAACACCAATCCATAACACATTTTATACAGGAGCACTTGCACTTTCCCACTGGACCGCAGTGAGGAAAGTGCGCAGAATCATCACACCAGCAAAAACAGAGTCAAAACCGGGAGGTCAGAAAGCAAAAAGTCAGGGGAAACACGCCAAAAGATGCCAAGTCTAACACATGTCCCCTCCAGCTGAAAGTAGGGAGAACTACCCAACCCCATTGGAGTTCTCTTCACTAAGGCGGAAGAACCTGGACAGACCATCTGCGTTGGCGTGTTCTGTACCAGGACGGTGTTCCACCGTAAAGTCCATTCCCTGTAGGGAGATGGACCACCTCAGCAGTTTTGGATTCTCACCCCTCATTTGCATCAACCATCTGAGGGGCCTGTGGTCTGTCTGAACCCGGAAGTGAGTCCCAAACAGGTATGGTCTCAACTTCTTCAGCGCCCAGACCACAGCAAAAGCTTCTCTTTCTATGGCACTCCACCTCTGTTCCCTGGGAAGTAGTCTCCTGCTAAGGAAGACTACAGGCTGATCCAGGCCCTCTTCGTTCAGTTGTGAGAGCACCGCTCCCACACCATGCTCTGAAGCGTCAGTCTGCACGACAAATTCTTTGGAGAAGTCAGGTGCCTTGAGCACGGGCGCCGTGCACATGGCTGCCTTCAGGGCATCAAAAGCTGTCTGGCAGGACTCAGTCCAGATCACTTTCCTGGGCTGCCTCTTAGAGGTCAGCTCTGTTAAGGGGGCAACGATGGTGCCATAGCCCTTAACAAATCTCCTATAGTAACCGGTGAGACCTAAGAAGGCTCTCACCTCTGTCTGGGTCTTGGGGGGTTCTCAAGCCAGAATGGTGTCAATCTTGGGTTGTAGGGGCGCCACCTGGCCGCTTCCTACCTGGTGTCCCAAGTACACCACAGAACCCTGCCCGATCTGGCACTTACTGGCCTTGATCGTGAGGCCTGCACCTTGCAGAGCCCTCAACACTTTCTCAAGGTGCTGTAAATGTTCTTCCCAGCTGGAACTGAACACAGCAATGTCATCCAGGTAGGCGGCACTGAAATCCTCCAGCCCAGCCAACACCTGATTGACCAACCTCTGAAAGGTGGCAGGGGCATTCTTCGACCCAAAGGGCATCACCCGGAATTGGTAATGACCTTCTGGGGTTGAGAATGCTGATCTCTCCTTGGCCCCATCGGTTAGGGCAATCTGCCAGTACCCAGACGTCAAATCAAACGTGCTGAGGAACCGGGCAGCTCCCAACCGATCAATGAGCTCATCAGCTCTGGGGATGGGGTGCGCGTCAGTCCTGGTGACGGGGTTGAGCCCACGGTAGTCCACACAAAACCGGAGTTCTGGAGTGGCACCGGGCGCCGCAGCCTTTGGGACCAAGACCACTGGGCTGGCCCAAGGACTGTGGGAGGGCTCAATCACCCCTAATGCCAACATCTTAGAGACCTCCTCCTTGATGCTGGCTCTGACCCGGTCAGTCAACCTGTAAATCTTGTGCTTCACAGGGGGGCTGTCACCGGTGTCCACGTCATGGGTACACCAGTGAGTAACACCGGGGGTCAGAGAGAACAGTGGGGCGAACTGTCCCAACAACTGGCGACAGTCCCCCTGCTGCTCCTGAGTCAGAGTACGGGAGAGGATCACACCCTCTTCTGACCCATCATGCTCCTTGGTAGACAGGAGGTCAGGGAGAGGCTCACTCTCCTCTTCCACCCCATCATCTGTCGCCAAGAGCATACTCACTTCGGACCTCTCGAAGTGGGGCTTGAGGCGGTTCACGTGAAGGACCCTCAAAGGGTTCCTTGGAGCCTGCAAATCCACCAGGTAGGTGACGTCACTTTTGCGCTCCTTTACCTCATATGGCCCAGTCCACTTGTCCTGCAAGGCACAAGGTGCCACTGGAGCCATGACCCACACTTTTTGCCCAGGTTGAAATTCGACCAGAGTGGCATTCTGGTCATACCATCTCTTCATTTCTTCCTGGCTTGCTTCTAGGTTCGCCTGAGCGAGTTTCCTGAAGCGGGCAGTTTGGTTTCTAAAGGCCAGCATGTAGCTAAATACATCCTGGGGAGTTTTCCTGGGAGCTGCCTCCCAGCCTTCCTTTACCAAACTCAGAGGTCCTCTGACAGGGTGGCCATACAGGAGCTCAAAGGGGCTGTACCCAAGAGACTTCTGAGGCACCTCCCTGTATGCAAAGAGTAGGCATGGCAAGAGGACGTCCCACTTACGCCTCACGGGTTCTGTTAGACCCTTGATCATGCCTTTCAAGGTCTGGTTGAATCTCTCCACCAGACCGTTTCCTTGTGGGTGGTAAGGAGTGGTGAACTTGTAGGTTACACCACACTCCTTCCACAGGGATGTCATATACTTCGATATGAAATTGGTCCCCCTATCAGAAACCACCTCTCTGGGGAATCCCACACGGGAAAAGATCCCCATTAACGCCCGGCCCACCACTGGCGCCGTCGTTGTCCTGAGAGGGATTGCCTCCGGGTACCGGGTGGCATGGTCCACCAAGACCAGGATGTACCTGTTGCCCATGGCTGTCTTGGGATCCAGTGGCCCCACAATATCCATCCCTACCCTTTCAAAGGGTGTTCCAACAACAGGAAATGGTTGGAGAGGAGCTTTGACCTTCCTCCCACTCTTACCACTTGCCTGGCAAGTTTGGCAAGACCTACAGTGTGCATCTGACTGCCTTCGCATTTGGGGCCAAAAGAAGTGGGTGACAAGCCTGTCAAAGGTCTTGTCCTGCCCCAAATGTCCTGCCAAAGGCACGTCATGAGCCAGACCCAGTAGGAAGGTCCTGAAGCGCTGGGGTACCACCAGCACACGGGCTGACCAGGCTCAGCAACCTTAGGCTCACTGTATAGGAGACCACTCTCCCAGTAGATCAGATGTGACCCGGACTGATTACCAGCTGCCTGGTCTGCAGCCTGCCGCCGCAGACCCTCCAGAGTAGGGCACTCGTTCTGCTCCCTGCAGAACTCTTCCCTGGTGGGACCCCCTTCTTGCTGCCAATGGGTCAGCTCAGAGATGTCTCCCAGTTCGGCTACCTGCTCCCCTGTAGGCACCGGGGCGTCCCCCTCGAGGTCCGCCTCCTCCCGGTCCGTGGGAACTTCGGGGGCCGGTTTCCCGCGCCCCCTGCCCTTTCTCTTGGCAGGGACTTGGGCCACTGTTTCAGGCTCCAAGTCCTCTTGATCACCCTTTCTGGCTGCCATTGACCGAGTAGACACGCATGCCCACTCTGGCAACCCAAGCATCTCCAAGTGAGACCTGAGCTCAACCTCCTTCCATGAGGACTGCTCCAGGTCGTTTCCTAGCAGACAATCTACAGGCATGGTAGGGCTCACAACCACCCTCAAGGGACCTGAGACCCCCCCATTCAAGGGAACCTGCGCCACCATACATTGGCGCTCTGAGTTGTCTACAGCAACTACTTGGTGGAATGCTCCTGGGACTACTTGCTTCTCAGACACCAGGTGACACCGGACTGAGGTCACACTGGCTCCAGTATCTCTGAGAGCCTCTACCCTGTTCCCATTAATGGTCACCCAGGTGCTATATTTCTTTGTGTTAGGGGGCACCTGGTTTCCTGGGACCATCTCACTGTCCCCTAGTGAGACAAGGGTCATTTCTGCGGGATCCCCACCCTCCTGTGGGCACCCCTCCTCCCCAAGCGCTACACTAGCCAACACTTTGGACTGTCCACCGGTGGGCGGCTGTGTCCCCTTCGGGCACTTGGGGTCCCCCTTAAAGTGACCTACCTGGTCACATGCATAACTACTTGCGGGGGCCGGTCTCAACAGGCTTCCCTGTAGAGACCCCTTTCTTCTTATCACCGGGGGGCTGGGAACCTTTACCCTGGGTACTAGTTTGGGGCCCTTTAGAGAACTCCTGTGCTTTACCCTTGTCCCCCCCACCTTTCTGCTGGGGACCCTGCCCACCTTTGGCTGAGTCTCCCCCAAACGCTTTCTTGTGGACCCTGGTACTCACCCAGCGGTCCGCTTCCATAGCAAGCTTCCTGGGGTCAGTTAGCTTACTATCAACTAGGTGCTGGCGCAGATCTGCAAAACATAGACTAGACAAGTGCTCCCATGCAATCAAGTTGTAGAGCCCCTGAAAATCTGTTACACTACTGCCCTTTACCCAACCATCCAGCGACCTGCAGAACACATCCACACATTCCAACCAAGTGTTGGCATCAGACTTCTTACTGGACCTGAACTGATCCCTGTACTTTTCAGGAGTAAGACCATACTTCGTGAGAAGGGCATCCTTCATGTCAGCATAGGTGAGGTGATACCCCTTACCCAAAGCTATCAGAGCATCCCTTGCTTCTTCCGGGAAAAAGTGGCCACAATCCTGCTCCCCAATTCTCCTCAGGGACCCCATTCATGTGTATGGCTGCCTCATAACCCTGAAACCACCTTTGTATGTCATCCCCCTTCTTGAACTCCTTGCCTACGTTCTTGGGAATGTGCACAATCCTGTCTGCCTTTCTGGACGAATTGCTGCCACCATCTGAGCCTGACTTACTCCTAAGTTCTAGCTCCTTCAGTTCTCTCTCATGTTCTAAGAGCATCTTCCTCTCCTCTATGGCCAATCTCTTCTCCTCCCGCTCACTCTCCAGCCTGAGCTTCTGCAGCTCAAACTGCCTTGCCTCCCGCCTGTCCTCCAGCTCCTCTGGGGACAGACTGCTGCTGCCTGACCTGGCGGGTTCCCCCTACCCAAAAGCACATCCACCCTGGAAATAGGCTCCTCCACCTCCTCACTGAGATTACCAGGCTGCCCATTGGCATGTCTGGCTGCTACCCAGGCCCTCAGCGCCTTCTGTAGCTCCTCCTTCCTTGTGAGGCCTTTAATTTGGACTTTCAGGTTTTTACAAATCGCTCGTAGCTCCTTTACGGCGTAGGATTCCAACCTATCCTCCTCAAAGATAACTTCCAGAGATGCAACGGATGATGCAATTGATTCAGGCATGACAAAAGTAGTGAGTTGAAAACTGGCAAGATCAAAAATAGGCCAAAAGAAAAAGAACCAGTATGTGGTACGTAATGGTCTGCGATATGGTAGTAGTGCACACCAATCACTGTAAGTCAAGTGCAAACCCAAGTCCTATCCTCACCGCTGACAACCAATGTTAGAAATGGGATCTCTAGTTGGCAAGGGCTTGCACCTTTGTCCAAGTAGGGACCCTTCTTCCTAGTCAGGGTAAGGGTGTTACACTCGTGAAGTAACCCCTGCTCACCCTCGTGGTAGCTTGGCACGAGCAG